>UELX01002421.1:0-31292 GCA_900480035.1 Eupelmus urozonus | reverse complement strand
GTGAGCGTTTGGTGCAACGTTGAGAGATGCGGTTTGGTTATTTTTGCTTCGGTATAGTTCAGTGATTAGGTAATGAAATGGCTTCGAACGAGAGTCTGGTGGTTTCGATGAGTTCTTGACATGATTATTTTCCATTCGATGCATTTAATGCATGAGTAAACGAACGCCATTACCATACACAACAAACTTATTATTCTCCACCATCGCCTGCCCTCTCTCAGCCATCATACCCAAAGCCGCCGCAACTACCGCGCCACAACTCCCTCCCCCTACATAAACCTCCTGCATTAAAAATCACCCCGCGCTCGGGCAGCAGCCTCGCCACCCCCGCAACGCGCGGCATATACACAGCCATATAGTATCGGCGATCCCTGCGCGATTCGCGCGCGTTACAATGCACCGGCGCGCTCGCCGTTCCCAGAAGCGATAACATAGCGCTCGCTCGCGCCGGCGCATGCAAAGCCATATACACGTATAGCGCTGCACGCTCCGTCCCTCCCCCGCTTCTGCAATATTCCCGAAGAGACGTGTATACGTGACGAGAAGCGCTTAAAGGAGCCGAGAGAGCGCTCATAACCGCGAGTCTCGCTCTCTCTCTTGGCTATCGATCGCGTTATTCCATTGTTGCGCTCTCTGCGTTGCGCTGTTGTTGCGCCGCGCGAGCTTGTACGTCGTGACGTCAGCCGCGTGCATCGCGAGCTTCCGCTGGTGTATACGTGCCGTTTGTGAGTCGCTCGGGAAATTAATAACATTGCGCGGTATTTTTTTTGGAAGGTGATTGGGTGGATGCGATGGGGGTTTTTCGCTGAGTTATTGGTCGGGGGGTTGGAGGGGTTGGTTTTTATGGTCGGGGAGGTTGTAGCTTGGCTATTGTGTTGGTTTATGGACGGATTTGTTTGGTAGACTGTTAGTGGATGCTGAATACGAATATTAAATAATTAAGTGTTTACTTTATCGCAGGATTTCCGATTATTATTTTTAATTGCCCATGCCTGCTCGATTCCTAAGATAACCAAAGAGCTCTATCAATTATTTCCATTACGTGAGCTAAAGATTACAATATTTCTTTAAAGCTTGTCTCGTTGTTTTACTTTCCGCGTTTCTCCTTTCATTCGAATTCAAAAACGAGTTTTACAACCCAGCGTAATTTCGTGGCGGTGCCGATGTCAGCGGAAAGAACTACAGTGCATCGGCCTTAAAAGCCGTCAACACGATTCTCTACTTATTCCAAGTAGTTCCAAGTAGCTGCATTACCGGGAATATGCATCTCACAATTATCATAAACTTCGGTATTTTTCTCAAACTTATTATTATCCCCTGGCTACTTACGATAAAGCCGAGTAAGTTATTTACTTGGGAAATATCCAGCGGTATACGGCCACTCGCGAAAAATTCATATCACGCCGAACCATTTGAGCTCTTTTGCTTTGAAATTCAAATCGAGGCAAAAGTTTAAATTGAATAATCCTATTATTATACACACTCAAAGAATTCCAATCTAATCGTCACCGAGCACTCACGCAACAATGCATATAAACCACCAAGCCAATGCTCACAGTCGTCTGTAAAAAATTTCGAGCTAAGCATACAGAGTCATAATGGAAAGTGAAACGTAAAACGCGGAATCCATGCAGGGAAAACGAAGCTAATGTATATATATGTACTACGCTATCTCGCAAGTGAAACTAAACAAAGCATAGAAAGTGTTAATAAACTAGGGGGGCGTTGTCACGCAGCTAGGCAAAACAATAATAATCTTTATCTGCGGTAAATTGCATCGGTGTCTACATCGTAAATAGACGAGCGCTCCTAGAAAACTGTGGGCGCTCTCGCTGTGTATAGCTACCGGACGAGTCACGATGCGCTCGAGAGAGCTGAGCTCGTTGTCGGGTTTAAAGATCGCGCTGATTAGGTAGGATTTTTCGCGTATGTTTATAATCGATTGTTCTTTCGGTGGTTTTTGCATATTTTTTTCAGTAGCGGAAAGAGATTATACATAAAGTTATTGGGGATTTATGAATCGGAAAATTGGAAAATCCGGCAAATTAGATGCATGTAGTTAGCCGCTGTCTTACGCACTGATGATGATTTACTGCTGGACTTTTACTATTGGTCTCGATTTTATTCGAGAAACGTTGGTGAATGTTAATATATGGAATTTATTTCGTTTGTGCTGCATATAGAGCATTTCTTTTCAGAAAGATTAATTGTTCGGTCGTTAATTTTCTAAGTCCCGATGCGTAGAAAACATTAACGGCACAGCAAAAAGAAGCTCTTCTTGATAAATGCGTTTTCTGGTCAATAAGATTTTATCAAAAAGAAATAAAATTTAAATTTTTAATCGCTGAATAATTTTCAAAAAGATATTCATAAATTTTGTTTTTAATACAGGTCAAACGTTCTAGCAACATCCGCACAATAAAAACACTATCGTGCCAAATAACATTCGGTTGGCACAACGAACTTTCGTTGGCACAACCGCGCTCGTTATAGTTTATTGAATAATCCTTTATACAGTCCCAAAGAACTCTGGCACATCGCGCGATCATTTCCCGAACTTACAAACCCGAAATCAGCGTCAACTAATCGTAAATTCCCTGGTCACGTGTACCACATCTTTTTATACCCATTACCACTCGTCCCAAATTGCCACCACCCAAGCCAACCGCACTAATCAACTATCTCTCTTCATCCTCTCCCATCAACCAAAAAAACCTCAACCCAAACCAAAAAATCATCCATCCACCTCCCACCAAACCCCCGAGGCGCCTTCTTTGTCTCCCCTACTCTCTTTCTCTCTCCGGCTGCCAAAGTTCGAACGATTTCCCCGAATCGCGGTCCAACTCCGCATCTGCACACTCGGCTCCACGAGAGAGAGCAGCGCAAAGCTCTCTCCTCTCCTCGCTCGCGCGTCTCGCGCTAATAATATCTCGCGCGCGCGCGAGTCGTGGGACCGATATATACTCGCGCTCGCGCCCACGCGCGAGTCTCACCTTAAACCCGCGGCCGGAGGCGCAATTTTAGTATCTCGGCGGACGCTGGACCCGCAGCTAACCCCCCTCGATTGCTTTTTTGCCGTGCCGTTGCTTATTTGATCGCGCGCGCGCGAGACTTTGAAGTTTGTCTAAGGTTGTTTGTTGCTGAGAGTATTTCGAGGAGTGTGGAGGTAGTTGCATAAGTTGTTGACGCTGGTGCGGGGTGGGTTGGGGTTGGATTTGGTGGGTTTTTTGTGGTTGTAGCTTGAGTTTTTGGGAGAAGGGTCGAGGAGTTAAAAATAACTGTGTTTTTGTGTTTGAAAATGTTGTTTAATTATAAGACTTGACAGTTAGCCAACGAAAACATCTAAATGTCTAATGCTGCAAAATTATTTTTTTTTCTTTTTTTTTTCAAAATAATATCAGTTTTGAGTAGACCACCACAAAGAACACACTCTCATTCAAGTCCGTAATTAACTTATTTAATTTTCTTTCGCGTCAACAATTTGTGCCTCTTCCATCTCCCAACCAGTGAAAAACCCCAGAAAAAGTGTCTCATCAACCCGAAAATTCAAAACCAGTGCATCAACCAAAAAAAAGGCAACCGAATCATCATTTCTCTCGCTTCCTCGCACTCGCCATAACGGAGAAGGAGATTACGGAAGCCCCTGGGCCTTCACCAGCTCCAGGGGCTACGCCACCACCACCACCACCACCACCGCCACCGCCACCGCCGCCGCCGCCTTTACCACCTTCGAATCCGTCAAGCCCACGGTAGCATTTTTTTTCCTTTATAATACAGTCGTTGCGAAGCGCCCTATTATTTCGTTTGGCTGAGCGTTTCGCTCCGGGCCATATAGCGCAGCTGAAACTCGATCTTGCGCGCGCGCGTCCCACTGGGCAGCTGTTTACCTGGGCGACTTTTTGTCTTGCGAACGCGGATGTGCAGGAATTCCTGTGTCCTCCTTCGCAGCTTTTTTTTTCTTCCTGCTGGGATTTATTGGCTTGAGGGATTTTCGAGAATCGGGGATCTTTATGAGATTTCGCGAAATTATGGGTGTGGATAAGGTTACTGTTCGGGCGCTGGGACGAGCGATGCTGGAAGCGTAAATTAAGATACTGTTATTATTATGTAGGTGCGTTATTTTTGTCATAGCGGGAATTGAGTTATAAATGTTTAATTTTTTTTATGACAAAAAAAGAAAATGATTATTTTGTTTTAAAAAAATCGTAGCTGCTGCTATTTACATTTTCCAGAATTTTACCTAACCTTCTTTTATACAAACAGTGTCGCAATAATATAATAAAGATTGCTGCCGTGACAGTCTTGAACATTTTATTACTATAATAATAATTTTAATAACTGCAATGAAAAAATATTGCGTTACTAAAAATTACACAACAAAAAACTTCACGTAGTTTCTAAGTAAATATTTTAAATAACATTATTTTATTTCAAAAAGTTTATATTAATCATTTACCACTACTAACAAACTAAATTTAATACTATTATTAAAAAAACAACAAACCTCTCACAGACTCTTCATGCTCTATATAAAAACATTCAATTCCATATCAAACAAAAGCTCCTCTCACTCTTGAAAAATTAACTAACGACACCCTACCCCTCTGATAATGCATACCAGGAAACGCTCGCACGAAATTTTCCTAACGCTCTTCTATACTCCCGATAAACGTTCCAGCTCGTCTGCATAATAGCCGTCGCGTCGTATATAGTCATCGGCGCGCGGCGTCGTCGATGCATTGACTAACGTTCGATGCCCCCGCGCTAGCGATCGCACAGTTAATTGTAATAGCTACGCGTGTGCAACAGGCAGCTCTCTCTCTCGTGGTTCGTCGGTTAGTCTGGTGTGATATTACTTGTATGTGCGTGCGTCTGCTGGCGCTGCACCTATTCATAGTTCGGGTCGAGAACGATAAAGTGGAGATCGTCTCTGCGAGATTGTCTGTGATAATTTAAGGAATTGGAGGAGTATAGTTTGTTTTTTTTTTATGAAAATCAAAGAATTTGTGGTCTTTGCAACTAATTAAACTTGTTTAATCAAAATTGGAGACAGTCTACCTTTGTACATATTTTTGTAAACTAATTTTTTATTGCGCAAATGACAATCTTCACACACAGTCCCTCAAAAAAAGCTATTCCTTCCACCACCATATTGCCAAAGCACCTTAACACCATAAATCTCGATTTCGCAAACAAAAAAAAAAAAAAAAAAATCGCGTGCAATCCTCCCCGAGCATTTCGAAGCTACTTAAACCAACTCAGCAGCAACGCGTTTACATACAAAGACCGCTCTTATTAACGAGCGCTCTCTCGGCCATTTACGTTTCAACTCGTCCTTGCGCGGCTCGCGCGCGCTTCTGTAATTGCGTTAAAGAACGAGCGCTGCTTTGCTAACCGCGTTTCCAGTCTGGGCCCGCTCGCAAGCCTCGCCTTATCGGAGGAAATTCAATTACGCATAAGCGCGAGCACGGACCCAGGAAGTTCGCATCGCGACTGGACGGGAAGTTCGCGTTAGGAGGATGATGAAAACTTGCGCGCGCGCTCGGCTTTCGTTGCCGCGGAGTTACGTGAAGGTATAACGAGTGAATTTGTTTTCTGGCTAGTTTGCTGCGTGTGGGAATTTTGCGGGGTTCTGGTTCGCGTTGTTTTTGGAGCTTTGTGAGGAGTGTTGGATGTGGGGAAATGATGTTAGGAAATCGTGTGATATTAGGTTGAGTAATGGTGGAGCTAATTTAGTGGTTGGATATAGTGATACGGCTAATGAAAGGCTAATGAAATAGGTAGTCTTGATAGTTCGATCGAACAGCTGAGCAAATTTTATTTGACTTATTTATTTGTTATTTGAACTATATGTTATCTGACTTGAAATTCAATGTCAAGAACAATGTATCAGTAGCTGCTACCGTTACGCACATACAAAAGTATTATAATTATGATCTAAAAAAATAAAACTTGAGAGAAACATCTCTCAAAAGTAAAAGTTAGACTCTAAAACAAAACTCAACCTTAAATAACATTTTAATTCGCCATTACTTCAACGGCCACTCAGCGTCTTTTACTCCTGCCTCGCAAACCATCAAATTAACGCTAAAGATCTCAAATTGTACTTAATTCCGTTTTATGCGTACATATACTCGCCCGTTGCGTAACGTCGTAAAAAGTAATTTCATCGATACAACGTCTCATTACAAAGCCGAGCATTTAATCCCTCATACAAAAATGCGGACGGAGAAAGCACCGAGATGTCCGAGGCAAAAATCGCTATTGTTATCGCTTACAAAAAAAAAGGAGACATTCACTTTAATGCGCTTCGCGCGCTGTCACCGCCAAGCTCGGCTTATATCCGTAATGAGACAATTACAAGCCGGTCGCTCGTCGCGTTTGCTAGAGCGCTGCACGTGACAATGCACCTTTTGATTTCCGGTGCGCTGCGGACGTAATGCAAAATGAATAGTGTTTTGTTTATTAATGCGCTTTTCCCTTGGAGACAGTGAAACTGTATCTAAATAGAGGAACTAGCGTTTCCTTGAGCTACCTTAGCCTGATTTTGTATTCAAACTCTAGGCCGAGTAAATTATTCCGAAATCAACATTCGTTGAATGTAGCCAGCTTAAAATTCAAAGAGTTCGTTATATTATAAATAAATTTATAATAACTAGCCCAAAGTTATTCTGAACTTTTTATTATTTACACAATTACGTATAATATATTCACGCAAAACGCAAACACTCAGCTGCATAAACGTCAAATCCACAAAATCCATTAAACTCGAATTTTCTCTTCTTCACACACGCACACCAGCATCCATTAAAGTGACAGACAATCGCCCGTAATTCTCATTCACCCAGACAACGCCTCTTAAAAAACCTCCTCTCAAATCCTCGCAAAGTGCACTTTCTACCTAACTCCTATACACACACATCCCAGTGCGTCCGACAACACGACTATATATTCCAAGCACCGCACTCCTAAATCCTCGCGCTCGTCAACTTTCTCCCCAGTCATCATCCCTCGCGAATTTCGATTTCATCCTCCGTATATACCCACCATTAAATCCCTCAAACGATCCACACAAACCGATCTTCGAATCGACGCTCACACATACATACCGGTTTTCCATGCGTATCATCGTATCGGAATGTGACGCGCGCGGATCGACGAAGGAGGAAAAGAGCGCGCCGAGCGCTCGCGCGCAGCTCGCATACTAACGGCCGCTCGTCTAATGGGAATTCCGCCGCTGAGGATCGTATCGTCGCTGCGCTGACGAGCCTGGAATTTGAAAATATTGATTTGCCCCTGCGTCGCGGCTTTGTCCGATTCTGCGCTGTGCTTTTGCGGGGATATAGAAGTGAGCGAGCGATGCACCGGGAAGAGGACGTTTGTATGCGACTTTGCGGAGGTTTTTTTTTGTTTGTTGGTTTGACGGGGAGGGAAGATGTCTGGTATTTTCAGCGAGCGCTGAGGCTATGGGCAATTAAGTTGACTTTGAGGCTGTCGTTGTTGGCTTGGTTTTTGTTTTTTCGAGGGGAGACGATTGGGCTGTGACGTTCTTGATGGATTTAGTTTAAGGTAAACAAAAAGAAGACGGAATTTTTTATGTTATTGTATAGAAAATCGCTGAGTATTGTAAAATTACGTCATTCGAAAATGGGGCGATAGCGACGATTCAATAGCTTACATAAATGAGATTTGATTAACAAAAAACAAACAAAAAATTGCGTGAATCATTTGCAATAACCAAACACAAATCCTTTTTGCTGCATCCGCAATTGTTGTATACACATTATGCAACGGAAAGACTTACATAAATATCGCCGAAGAAAATATTGCATTTGACATTTTTGAGTGTTCGAGCGGAGTTTGGCACGCTTTGAAATTCGAGCACGTCATTCGTCTACTATAAAATTTTCTCGACTCTGGAAATAGCGCTGACAGAATTAGAGGCGAAGTTCTCCCTTGAGGAATCTCGTACGCTGCTTCCTAATCTTCTTCGACACTCGCGAATGTTCTTTTACGTTCAGATTATTTTATCGAGAATATATGTGTAGAGCTATTAATTTTATAGACGTCTTATTTGGTTTGATGTATATTACTCTACGCTTATTTATTTATCGCTTTTTCTTTTAAACGAGTTATCTAATTGTGCAAATAGATGTAATCTTTAACGATCTTTTCAAAACAGTGCTACCATTGAAGCTTTTTATTATTTACTTTTTCATGATTCACTTGTCATTTTAAAAATTAGAGATAAGCCTATTTAATTTTAAACAAAAATTTATTTACAGAAAAAATACAATTAATATTTAAACAAAATTATTACTCAAAAAAAATGTCAAGCACAACTTATTTCAAACCTATACTTATAAAAACTCAAAGCGAAACATAAAACATAAAACAATTAAAAAAAATTATATAAAGGCACGCAGCCGAGATACCGATCTCGCTCGCCTTTTTATTGAACGTAATACGGCAGCTCCATATTAATCGAAGAGCTGAATGGCCGCGTTGCGGCGGCGCGCTCTCTTTAACTGGTCGCGTCGTCGATAAATCATGCGTTGTGTCGCGCCTCTCTCGCTCTTTTTTTCGCATAACTAGATGACGGGCACCGCGAGACGTCTCTAGATTGGCGTCTCGCGATGATCGAACAATTTTGCCGCGCGTTCCTCGCCAATTGATTAATTAACCTTTGCGTACAGATGCTCTCGCATGATGCCAGAGCTCGCGAAGTTCGGTAGGATCTTTGTGAAACTTCCTCTTGGATTTGCGCACGCATGTGAGTCAGAGGTTTTATGGGTTCACTGGAAAAGGATAATAAGGATAATAAATGTATTGATTCGTTGTGTGCGTTTCTAGGTATTGGCTTTAGAAACAATTAAAAACGAATTTGTTCTAATGGAGCTAATGATGGATATTATTAATTACAAAAAATTATAATAAAATTTTTAAAGAGTACTACGATTTTTAAAAGACCGTAATGCTTCCTCTAAACGATTGTTTACTAATAACCCCTAATTATAACGTTATTGTTTCGTTATTGTTACAGCCTGAGCGAATGTTACTTCGCGGGAAAAGGCGCGGCGCTGGTGTTGCCGCCGAACGAGCGCGCCCGGCCGTCCCGGCGCGTCTCGGCGGCGGGATGCGACATCCAGCAGCATCTCCAGTCGATGTTCTACCTGCTCAGGCCCGAGGAGACCTTGAAAATGGTGAGTAAGCAACCTGTTTCCTTTTTCACCCTTTTGCGGTAAAAACCCACGGTCGATCCTCTGCAACGGTATCCAGTTTCTGCCGTGGAAACGCGATAGCTTTGAGGTTAGGGAAGCCCACTTACGAGTTAATTTTTATTATAACAGCTTGGTTTTGAATCGTAGTTGGTTTGAGCTAGTTTAATGATGGAGAAAGTTATAGATTTTGGCGATCATCAACTTTTACTTACTCAAATTTTTAATTATCTAGACTCTTTTATTATTATCGTCCTCGTAAAAATTTTGCCGCGCATAACGAACGAGCCGAAATTGCGCGCTAAATATTTATGATCAATATTAATCAACTCTTATAAAAACGCCGGTTAATCGCGGAGCGCTGGCAATTTCATCCTCTCCTCTCTTTTTGTACAACACAAGATTACAACACGACGTTTGGGTAATTGACGGTCCAGAATCGGGTCAATAATTAGTTTTCAGGCCGCTGCAAAAGCGCGAGCGCGCCTTGGCAATTCTCGCCAATTCCGCCGGTACACTCGGCCACTAATCAAGCCCCGCTGCTTTCCATTCAAGCCGTTTTTTTTATATACGTTATGGGCGGCGAGCGGCGGGCTGATTTCTTTCGCATAAATCGCCTTTGTTCGCCGCTTGTATTAGATATGCAAACGGCGAATTCGGTTTTCAATCAAGCCGATTGCCAGCGTGGTTTATTGAGTTATTTATAAGTTCGACAGGATCGACACCGCGTGTATTAAAAAGAGCGCATAGTAAACAATAGAATGCAACTTTTATTTATCGGAACGAATCTGTGGTAATCTATTCAATTTACTGTGTTTTACTTTTCGAGCGAGCTATTGCGAAGTGTTTTAAGAGGGGGTTGGTAAATTTAAAATTCATTTCTTCTATATTGTCACTTTGGCTCATTATAACCAGCTTCAGGGTCGTTAATAAAATGTCGAACATTTTTTCCGCCTCTCCGAGCTCATTATCGATTAAAAGCGCCCTTGTCGTGTTTATAAACATCTGATTTTCGCTACAACCTTCTTGTTCTATTGTCTATCAATATCATCATACTACAACGTATATGCTTAAACTAATTTAGCCGCAGCTTATCCGTCGTACTCGCAATTAATTTTAACAACAACCTCGTTCTCTATATTAAATCTCTCTTTAGCCTTAAATTAACCAAAAAATCGAAACTAATTCTCCACTCTCGCTTACAAAGCACTCCGGCCATTAACGTCACAGAAGTGCTTTATACCCCGAGCAATAAAATCCCCATAAATAAGTAAAAGCGAAATTAACAAAATATCAGATGCTTATCGGAGGGAATTTACGAGCGATTAAAATCTCCGTGCATTAAACCGCGCTATCGGTAACATTCAATTTACACTTTTTTCAACCATCAGCCCCTTTCCTAGTCCTTCGCCGGTATACTCCTCGCATTTTAATTAAACAACTCCCCAGCGAGCCAGCTCACATACACTCACACACCGAGCGAGCTTCAACCGATAAATCTCCACCTTCAACTCTCCCAGCGCACTATAAACCCAGCGCCGGCAAGATAAGATCGGTAAATAAAGGCCAAAAGCGCGCGATTTCGATACAGTCCGTCTAGCAGCGCGCTACTTACGCCCGCCAAGAAGACTTTCGCTCTTGCGACCTTCGGCTATATACGCTCATTTTTCGTTTGGCTCGGAGATTTATCGCGAGCGAGTCTGGCCCAAGCTCTAATTGCGAGCGCGCCCCGGCGATATATAGCGCATAGAGCCGATTGTCAATTGTGTAACTGTACATGGCGGCGCGGGCCGCGCAGGATCGGAGAGAGGCGTGCGTTGGATATTATTGGAGTCAGCGCGGCGTCACGTAGCGACCTTGAGCGACGTGTCGCGCGTTCGTGTAATTCCGCTTGTTGGATTGGCGTTTTTCTCTGGGTGTAGAGCTGATGTGGGTTTGGAGTGGAGTGCAGGCGCAGAGTGAGGTTTTTTTTTGAATGGGGATAATGGGTGGTTTTGGGATTGGGTGGACATGTGTTGAGAGAATTTTGCAGGAGAGGTGGGATAAGTGCTTCGGTTGATATGGTGATTTGAGGTATGGTGGTCGGAGTTTTGTTGTTTCATAATTTTGTTTTTGGGAAATGTACAATTTTTAAAATTAATTATGTGGTTTGGAAAGAATACAAATTTATCATGATTTCGATTGAGACATAAAAATTTCCGAATGATGCAAACATTTTGGCAAATTACGAACGGTCACGCTCTAGAAATCTCGTTAATACGAAATTCCATGGCGTTATTTTCAGGTGTACTCTAGAATGACGCTACTCAATTTTATCTGATAAAAAATTATATCATCTCAGATACGCCTAACGGTAAACATTTTCTACAATCAATATTTTCATGTCAACCAGCGCCTATCTCTCCATCATTCATTAAACCCCAAACAAAAAAAGGACCAACAAAAAAATCCCAAAAAAAACTAATCCCATCAATCCCCCCAGATTAAACGCAATTACTTCCAAATCAGCGGCACACCGCGGCCGAATTAAAATTCTATTAGGAATCAATGAGCGCATTAAATTTTATCGCGAGCGCAACACCTGCCCCCGTATCGAGCTCCCCAATCTCCCGAGTCACAAAAATCCATTACACGTACATAATCAGCCCGCTCTCTCGCTCGCTCCCGCGTATCATCCGTCAAAATCTCGATCTCTCGCCGCGCGCTAACCCATAAAGTAATAACTCGCGCCTTGAAGTAACGCACCTCGCCGCACAACAATGCAAACCTGCAAGCGACCTTGGGCCTTGTGTTTCTCGGCCCGTCGTTCCAATTAGAAAGCGCCGCCGCCGCGTTGCGCTCGCTTATAACGGACGCTGTATATACGTGCAGCCGGAGTTTAAGTAATTGAGCGTGTGTGTATATATATAGGCATATGCGAGAGGGACAGAGGGGAGAGATCGTCGGGTGTTGATAAGCCGGCGTTGATCGGGGCCCTCTCGCTGGGAGATAAAGATTTTTCCGGCTGGATAATGCGCCGCTGGAGAGTTCGGGCTCCTCGTGGAGCTCTGGGGGTATTTCTGTGGCTGAGGTCAGGCTATTTGCGAACCAAGGATCGGAATGCGAATCGCGACGGGCTGGACCCTTGTAGTGCAAGGCTTTGTTGATCTTCGAAATCTGGTTTTACGATATAAATAGATTCACGGTATCTGATAAATTCTCGTGGGTTGCTGCTTTTGCCTTTTTTTACGAGGGGGAATAATGGCTCTGAAACGCGGTGATGAAATTTGGGAGTAAGGTTTTAGTTGTTAAGGCGTTTTTAAATGGGTGATATAATTTTTTTAAGTGGTTCGGCTACTTAGGCTGCTTGCGAAAAAAAACTTTTAGGATAATTAGAGTAGATTTTAAGCGAGCGGTAAAAACAAGTACAATGGCTTTCAAAAAATTAAGTAAATATGTCAACAGTCTACTTACATGTTAATGCTGTTATAACTCATGATTAGCTTTTTTAGTAACTAATGTTTTAAAAGGGTACAGCGCATAAATCAAAATGTTATTTTGAAATTCTAAATTTGGGCGAAATTTGAGCTTGTCTCTTTCAATTTTCTTTGATAATTTTCGAAAAATATTTATCCTTTACTAAACTTTAATTTAAATCTCTGAATTATGAAAATTTCATTTAAACAAAGAACAATAAAGAAAAATATTTACGGTATTAAAAGATCTAATAAAATCCTTTTAAAAGAAAATTTATACATAAACATTTACAAATCAGCTTACCCCTTAAGTAATTTTCATAAAATCTCTACAATAAAAAAAATCTCTACAAAATAAAATAACAGCACATTTTCCAACGCGCCTCGGGCATCTCCAGCGCAATGTTTACCCACAAGCAAGAAATAAAACCATGAGCTCCTAATTGTTTCATTTTAATAGATGTTTTTCCACAAGCCATAAGAGCCGCGCGCTAGACAAGTCATGCAACACGAACGCCTGCGTGCAAACCGGTGATTCAATGATCGCTCAAGACACTGGATGTCATTTGTCAGTCGTCGCTCTCTGCATCGCCGCGATGCATAAACACATATGAACGCGTATATACACTCGCTCAGCGGCAGCAGCAGGGAGAGATAGAGAATAAAAGATCCTGCGCCCGATGGTAATTGCCGTGGAAAATTCTCGGATTCTTACGTAAATTATTTCGCAATTGAGTCGCGCACGCGCGCAGAGTGTTTCATTGGGGGAATAAAGGAAAACGAGCGCTGTGTACAGCAGCGAGTCAAAAAAATTTTTGATTGTACGGAATTGACGTTTGGCGCTCGCTCGGGCGTAATCGTCGAATTGCGTGCCATAAACAACTGCAGCACGCGCGCGCCGGTTGAGAGTGAGAGGGAGAGAAGGGTTATGTTCTCTCGAGATTTCCATATTTCCTCGTGAGTCAGTTTAATGCGTCGCCTGGGGACTTGCGCGCGCGCGGTGACCAAGGATTATTGGGTAAATGGGGTACAATCATTGGCTTGGAATGTGGGCGTTTTTTTGTTGTTTAATGCTTTTTAATGCGAGTCGTTGGAAAAATTTGATGTGCTAAGTTGCCGGTGTTATCGGGATATGTTTGCATCGGCGGACAATGGTAATATACGAGTAAATTGGCACTAAAGGAATTACTTTATTGCGGTGTAAAAAATTCTTGATGACAACTGGAATTTCTGGTCGGTTGACTGGCACGTCTCGCGGTTAACGATAAGCCGTTTGGACGTGTTTTATATCCACTAATTTTTAGCTCTGAACTATGCAATTTTTCGTCTATTACTTTCGCCTTTGGCGAATCGTTACCTCGCAGGAAACGGCGTCTAATATACTCCACGCAAATAATATATAATTTTCCGAAAAATTACTTTCCTATCAATCTTATTACGATAATGGAAAGAAAATTCAATTTTAAGCCTCACTTTTACCACTCTATTTTTCCCATTCGTAACCCACTTACCCAGAGCGCTATCAAACTACGCTCATCCAGATCTAATTTCTATCTCAAAATTTTAAAAAACCCAACAAAACAAAAGCTACCGCTCTCCTCATCATCCAGCCGCGCGAGCCTCGATCCGAACCTCCTCAACCGCGCATTAGCCGGCCTACATCGTTCGAGCCAGCGCATTATCCGATGAATAGCGGCGGGGCGAAGAAAGAAAAAACAAAAAAAGGGACCGCGGCATCGGCGAGCATGAGAAGCAATAATGACCGAGTCAGTCGCTCTCTCCCCTTGGAAATCCGGCACACGCGCGCGCGATTATCAATGGCGCATGTGCCCTTCCCCCGACGCGCACGCGCGGCTATATATGTGTATAATCGTTTTCTCGCGCGCGGCCTTGATGCGTCTCGCTCACGGAAGATTAGAACGTAGTCGCGATATCGTAGCTGAGAAAAGGTCAGCCAAGGGTTTGGCCGTGATTTTTTTTCGTTTCTATTTTTGCCCTGTTTGTGAGATAGCGAAAAGGCTGTTTATAGCGAGGCGGAGAGTGCACAGGAAACGAATAACGTTGCGGTATGCTTTTAACGTCCGGACTCTGGTTATGAAGCTCGAATGATGTTTAGAAGTGCTAGTACCGCTGTTGTTTATACACACTACTTTCATCGCATTTCACAAGCTCGAACCATTCTTTAATCAAGCTTATTCTCTACCCCAGCTATTAATCATCCTGAAAATCGAGCATCATCACTCCAAGCATCGACTCCTCCATCCGCTAACAAATTCCCTCTCGCACTCCCGGGGCGCAATTAATCGAGCGAACTATCCTCGGCAGCCCGACTGCATTAAACGAGGCTAAAGGAGGACCGAGCGCGATATGCCCCCTCCCCAAGGGGCCAGCCCTATACGTGCTTCCCTTGTAATTTTTTCGCCCGCTGACCTCGTGAGCTCGCGCGCGAGCCAACGATCGGCTTATTTACGACGCTTTCATTAAGTCGTTAAGCCTGCGCCACGAAAAATGTATAATACACGGGCTTGTATGAGCCGACGATCGGAATTACGCCGCTGCATCTCTTTTTCTTTCTCTTTCTCTCAATGAGCGCGCGCGAGGCTCGTTGCGCGGCGCCCAAGGTCCGAGTCGAATCGTTTTATTGTGATTTCGTTTTCGAGCGGAGTATCTTAAGGGAGAGAGAGAGAGAGCGTTTCTGCGAATTGAATTATTGGCCGGGAGTAAAGTTTCAAGGTGCTCTCTCTCTCTCGTTGCGGAGAGGATCGGCGCTTGTATAATAAAGAGCGCGTTTTTGTAATAAAAGCCGCGCAGTAACGGATGTACGCTGTATTTCACCTTTATGCTATCTTAAATTTCGGGATTTTTTGTAGACCGGCCGCTCGATCTTTTTGGTTGATTGTTCAATAACTTTCGGAGCGGAGATCGTAAACGTATTTTTCCCTGAAACGAAGTATCGAGTGGTCCAACTTTAACGATTATCAATTTAAGGCCTAACCCGAATGATGAATTACCTTTCGTATTAACTTACTAACTCCGCTTCATACTGTATCCGGGATTTCGCAGGATCGTTACCGTCCTCTCCTTCTTCCTCGTCCACGCGAATAAAGAAAGTCGCCGGACAGAGAGAGAGAGAGAGGAGCACGTGATCGGCACTGGCAATGGCCTGGGTAAAAGCGCAACATTGCGTCTCGACGCGGCTTCTCTTTCTGTCCCCCGAACGTCGCCGCTCGAGCTACGTGACGCGATTGCGAACTTCGCGAAGACTAGAGGCGCGTTTGGACATGAATATTTTTGTCGCGTGTTGTCTTCCAGCCTGGAGCAGCGGTCCACGTGTAACGGGCTTTTGGGTTGGATGAGGGGAGGGAATAACCGCGATTATTTTGGTACTGTTTTTTGCTGGTGGGGTTAATTCGGGGATTTGGATTCATAAGGCGGCTTCGGGGTTGGTGGAGTGACGTTTAGAAATTTTAATAACGCATACGGGTAAGAGCGTCGAGTTTTATGATGGTTTATTGTGTCTGGTCAGTGTAAGCATGCGGGTAGAAATTTATTTGCTAGGGAAAGTTGGATGGGCGGAGATATAGTTTTTAATTTTATATTTAAAGCAAGAAAAGTAAGAAATATAATAGAGGTAATTACTTTTAATAGTCAACAGACTGAGCCAACTGAAATAAAAAATATTATATTTATTTTGATATTAAATCATGTCTAATTAAAATTTTTTTTTATGTTCCAGGTGAGTCACTTAAAGAACATTTTCACATTTCGCTTCGTCCCGTAAGTTTAGCTACGATTTATTAAATATATCTTAACACTTTTGCGCTGATCATATCGCACAAACCTTTCTTCAAAACAATACTCTCCAACCAACTTCCCCCTCCAACAAAATCCAACCCAAACATCTCCCAAAAATCACCATACCTTCCAAACCCCAAACACCCAAAACCACACCAAACCATCCTCTCCCTCCTCACCGCACTATAAATCACACCCATCTGCGCCTCCCATCCTCGCACGAAGGTCACCACTTAACGACGCGTCGCGACGGCGACCCACTTGCACCTCTACTTATATACGTATATATCCCTCGCGAGCTGCCGCTCTCGCATCGTGGACTCGCCGCGAAACTCGACAAAGATGACGAGGAGGCGGCAGCGCGTCACGACAATGCCGCGGGCTAAGCAAAGAGGTCAGAGCCAATGAAAGTTCATGACTTCCGGTCGCGCGACAGCAGCAGCGCCGGCACGAGCGCACCGATGAGCGGGCCGCCCACTATTTCTGTGACGTGAGCCGAGCACCGCTACCGGCACGATGTTTATGGCTTCATTATGGCGAGGCTTTTTGGGGAACTGGAGTTGGGGGGGAGTCGAGTGTGGGAAGTAGAGCTGACGTTAGTTTTTTTGTTTTATTGAGTTTGAATATTTTAGTCATAGATATAGTTTGATTAGATTTGAAATAATTGATTTGTAATACAAGAAACTGTTGATAAAATTGGTAATTTTGTATGAATATTTTGTGCATGAAGATATCGTAAATATTAACTGCTGTGGTAATGACTTTGTCTGTCAAAATATTGATGTATTACATAAAAGTTGCTGTTTTTGTGTCCTCTAATTTTAAAGCAGTTCATAATTACTCCATTAGCATCGTTATTAGCAGAAAAAAAATCGGTACGCAACACATTGTTTACTTTTTGACGGTAGCGCGTTGGAGAAAGCGCGTTTCAATGTTTTTCTTTTCAGCATCTTGAAAAACTGACCTACTTCTAACACAACAATAGCTTTGTGACACTAATTATTCTCTTAATACTTCCTGCGATTTATATCGTCATAATTATGGATGATTACATAAAATTGCCCACGGAAGTAAATAAAGAATGTTTAAACTTGTTATTACAAATAAAATAAACATTAAAAATTAATTTTCGGAATTTAAAAAGCAAGTTCAAATAAATATTTATTTCTAAGTCACATTTTTTGCCCAGTTGATATTTAACACATCTATATCCAAACAATTTCCAATAAATTTCATTAATTAACTATCGATCGCTACACGCCCAATTTTTCATTTTCTTCTATCTCGACCCGCTTTGTCGAGTTGTTCCAACATGCACGCGTTTCATATAACCTGCCGGCATTTTTTCGTGTGCCCCATTTTCTGAAGCGGACCCCTCTTATCTCACAAGTGTTAAAAGCCAGTAGGCCGGGTGCACTGACACGCTCGGACCACCTGGTTTTTACGCGCACGCTTTTAAAGCTCGCACCACACTCGAGTGATTGCCAGTCTTGAGACTGGAAGGAATTCGTAGCTGCGCCAAATTGAAAGGCATCTGTTTCATTTCGGAGCGGAGAGCTACATCGCGCTTTTGACGTCGAGACGTAGTTTCATGATTATTTTATAACAAAGAAAGTTCTTTTTTGGTACAGAGAAAGTTACTCTACTCTTGTTTGAGAGAGCCGGGCCAGTTCCTACTAAAGTCTCCAAAAACAGAAAAAAAGCAAATTTCCTTTTTTAAACTGCCCGTTCTCCGCTTAAAACGATAAAACTAAAAGTATCTCCCCGCAAAAGCGAAAATTCCACCGTGAAACCGTTCTCCAAGCGTCTACCAATAAACCACAGCTCTCGCAAACTCCGCGCACTAACAGAAAAAAAGGCAGCTCATAAAAATTCTCGCTCCCAGTGGCTCCCGCAGCCCCGGAGCCAACAAAGCAGCAACTAATCCAACTATCGCTCCTACATACCCGCGCGCGCAAAAAAGTCACCCGCCCGAGAATTCCGTTAGCTCTGCACTTGGCGGACCTTTCACGACTCCTAGGCAGCATTCCCGCATCCGTCGGCTCATAAGCAATGTATATATACGCGCGAGCTCACTCGTAACGAGCTCGTTCGTTACGCGCGCTCGACCCACTTTTGCAGAGAGAAAAGTGCGTAGCGCCCTTGGTGCTCTCTCATGGGGGGTGACGATCGGAGTTGCGAGAGAGAAAATGATGGAAAGGGGAGCAAGGGTAGGTAGCGTGTCGGTGTGTGCTTCTTTTTTTTTTCTTTCTTGCTTGGGAGCGCGAGCGTCGTTTCAATCGGGTCGAGGCTGTGCGAGCTGCAAGTGCCGAGAGAGAGAGAAGGCTTCAAGTGCGCGTATTGTTCGCAGTTCGCGGGCGCGGCCGAAGTATGTTTAGCGAGGTGGGTGATGATGGCGATGGCTGAGATGTTGCTGGCAGAGGATGGTTTTATTGATTTTCTTTTGTTTTGTGGGGAATAGTTTTTTTCTTTTTTTCTTTAATTGATGTTGATTGGTTGTAGAGAGATATTTATTTTTGATTTGATGTTAATTGATTGTAGAGGGATATTTCTTTTGTTTTTAATTGGTAGCAGTTGGTCACAATTGCATTTTATAAAATTTGACGCTAATTACGTTTTACATGAGTTATAAATATAGAAATTTAGTTTCACTATATTTTCACTACTGTTATTGATACTATTCGTATATTTACCATGTATAATTAACGTTCATTTCAACTATTTACAAAACAACATTCATCTTATTTCCTCATTTGCGAATACATCTTCTTAAACCATCCGCTCAAACCAACGCAGAAATCCAAACTCGCCTTTCACGGATGTAAATAAGATGTAAATTTCAGCGCGCTTGCATTCAATCCCTGCGTTTATCCAATTAAGCGTCCGACTCAAACGCAGCTCGGGCACACGAAAAATCCAGCAATTTCCTCAATTCCGTAGCAAACAGCACCATCCCCACTGAACATACCAGCGCGCTCAGTTACAGGCATACAACAAGCCTAGGCTCGCGCTTAGCGCACAAAGGGCCGGAAGTTCGCGAGCGAGCGGCCGATTAATGCCGAGGTCGCTGACACTTTCCGCATAAAAGGTCCGTCCTCGCGAAACAAGCCGGCTCTGGCCCGTAAAAAGTAACGGGCCGGCGCAAGAAGCCAGCCCGCCGCCGGGTGTGCGCGCGCGAGCCTCGCCGTTTTGCCTTGGGTAGAGCCGATTTGTTTTGAGAGATATGGTTTGGCGAGCAGGTGCGACGAAGCTGATGGCTTTGGGGGCTTGTGGTTAAGAATGCAGGAATTCGGAAGAGAAGGAGGGAGAGAGTGAGAAGGAGGGGAGAGGGAGAAGTGGTTGGAGGAGCGAGGAATGGAAAGGAGGAGTGATTTTTGTGGTACAATTGTAACGGTTGTTGAGTCTGAAACTGTGGCGTTTTGGTTTTATGAGGTTTCGGCTGGGTGCTTTGTTTTGAATTTGAAATAGAAAATTTTGCAAAGGGTCATTTCGTTTGGAACGAGGGTAAAAATAATTATAGATTGGGAATGGTTTTCTAGAAATTTAAAAATGATTTTAGATAGTTAACTTTGAATTTTTTTGTTGTGTTATCGGTTTTCTGAAATTTAAAGTAGATATTGTTTGTAAATAATATATTTATATAGTATTTGCACTGTTTCTACTACTTTGAAACTTATAAAATATTTATGGATAACTTAATTTAAAATGAAAAGATTCAGACAAAATGAGAAAAGAACTAACTGTGAACAAGAAAGTAAAAAATGTATTTAATTATTAAATTTGTGAAAGTTTTTTCGTTATTAAAATTATTTACAATATAATTTTTTACAAATAATAATATACATATTTAAAAAATGAATAAATAAACGAATAGACAATGAATAAATAAATTAATTAATTGACCAATTACTTCAAATTAATTTCAAGCGCGCTTGAAATGATCGCGATCATCTGTTCATTTTACGATGAGCTATCCTCGTGAATCCATGGAACGAATAGTCTTTCGTTTTAAAAAGCAATAAAATAAAAACCTTACTAACTTCACAGACTTTTCCAATCAAAACTCCATCATTAAAAAATCGAAAACCCTTATCTCATCCGCAACTGTCAAACCCAATTTCCAACAACGCACTCGAAAACCCAATCCACCCCTTATCTCCATCTCAGCAGGAACTACAATATTCATTCCATCCGCAAGCAATCCACCCTTTCAAATCTCCGATACAGGATCCACTTCTCGAAAGAGCGCCAGCGATTAGCCTAAAAGGCCAGCTCGATAGCTCCAAGACTCGAAAGCCCTCGTCGCCGGGGCACTCTAGCCTAGCGTCGTCGTCGAGAGGCTCGTGTATGAAATCGGACGACATTGAAAGCTCGGGCATATCGAATTTACGAGTGCGCGCTCGTTAACAATGCTCGGCGAGTACACGCGGAGAAAGAGAAGAAAACGCCCACTCTCTCTCTCTCTCTCCAGTTGCGTTTCCCGCGATTACTCGCGTGTCTCGGGCCGCGAAACAATAAGCCGCGGCTATTGTCAGCGGCGCGTCGCGCATGTGCGTGTATATGCGCTTTGCTGAGTGTACACTTTGTCAATATGTACGTAAACAGGTTCTGCGAGAGGAGAGCATAGAAAAAGGTCCTTCGAGAGAGCTGGCTGAGGTGGGGGTGGAGTTGAAAGGAGAGAAAAATTATTGTTGGACGAGGCGAGTGAGGTTGTAGCGAAGTGTGTGTCGCTGACGTTAATTAGAATTGTAACGTGATGAGAGTGATGGGTAGTTGATGCGGTTGGCTATTAATAATCTTTTACTGAGGAAGTAATGTGATTTTTGTCTATTAAGAAGTGTCGTTAGAGTAAATAGTGAAAGCTTCATTGATCATTCGAAAATTACCGTATTGATGGATTAGTTTTCTATTTTAAGCTTCTGAGTAGAATAAATTGACGGACTACAATAATTTACATAATTAAAATTTTTATAACATTGCACATCTCTTGCAAGTCCCATTTTCCTCCAACTATCCCTCAGTGCAAAGAATCTCCTTCCCGCATCTCCCATCACGACAAAAAACCTCATTTCATTAGTCCCCCTGACCTAACGCAATCGAAGCGCCTCGATAAATCCGATCACCAGAGACAGCTCTCCTGCTATCATTAATCGCGCGCAGACCGGAGCTACTCCCGCAATCAAGCCGAAAGCCTCCTCCTCTATACATCCTGCACATCCCTTTATTCCAGCTCCGCCCCCGCGTCTTACATCTCCTCAACGATTACTCCCGAGCGCTCCTGCTTCGCTCCCACATCCCACCGGGCTGCATTTATTCGATTTCGCATCGGATCGACCCAGTTGCCAGCCGAGCCAAAGGAGAGCTCTAATTTCCTCGCTCTCGCGAAACTAGGCTGTCTCGACATTCTAGTTTGGCACGAGTTAAAAGGGGAGATGTCTTTTTAAAGGGAGCGTGGGCTCAAAGGAGGAGATAACGAGGTGAGGGTAAAGAGAGGAGGCCGCGTCGCGCTGTGACAAAGTGATAAAGAATGGCATTGCCGCTGTAAAGGCTCTCGCGAGCTTTTTTTCTCTCGGCGGCGTTTCAGGCGAGGTATTGCCTTGGAGGAGATGAATGCCGGCTGCTCGAGCTACGAGAGGGGTTATTGTGTTAAGAGCTTGATGGGATCTGGTTTGTGTTGCGATTGAATAATTATTGTTTGTCATCGTTTTTTATGAAGCGGAGAGGATTAGAGTTTAATATTGGTTTGAATGGTTAATCAGCTAAAAGTACTTATTTCTGAAGTCTTAGAAAGTTGAGATGAACGTATGATCTGTACATTGACGAAGCATTTTCTTTGCGAATGTATTTTTTTCTTTATTGTACTGCGGTTGCTAAATCGCTTGTATCCACGTGGAAAATCATTCGAGCAAAAATAACAGCTAACTTTGTCAATCATCAGACTTTTACCCTTTCACTATTACTCATTTTTCATGCTACGAATCTTCTCTTATTTATCACACACTCATACTTAGAAAATCTTTTTAAAAATCTTCCATATTTTCAAAGCTTTCTAATAAAAAATCATACGACACAAAAATTTTTAAATTTCTGTGCAACAATTTACATTCTTATAAAAAAAAAAAAACGTTTAGCATGAAACCGTTCTCCCAAAAATTGCCCTGTTCTAATTCCTCTCCCAGCGGCAGCTCGACCAGCTGCACCTAGATCGCAACGAGGTAAGCGGAGCACACGCATAAAGAGCGGGCGAAAATGCAGGGAGTAGCCTGAAATTTAAACGAACGAAAAGTCGGCCGGGCACGCGCGCACGAGAAAAAAAAAGAAGAGCCGTGCCTCTCGCGCTCTCACTCTGAAAAAGTGTAGCTCCAGAGCGCACTCTTTTCGCCTCCTTTCTATGCAGCTCCACCTTTGACGCGAGGAATTTTAAAGCGGCCGAGCTTTTGTCGCGCGTTTTTCGTGTGCGCCTTTCGTGAATGTAACCAACGCGCGAGCTGTGTTTATTTTTCGGAAGTGGAGAGCTGGACCGGTGGGTCGACTGGCCATATTTGGATTAGAATGGCCGGCTTTGTCGGTACACTTAGCGAGTACAGTTTGGCGAGAGATTGATGATGGTAGCGGACGTGGTGATAGGGAGTACCGTTTTTTTAAAGGATTTGATTAATTTCTTTGCGGGTCTACGTTTTGAGCGGTGATTTCGTTACGGTTTGTCTCGAGCGGCTGGAGATGAGCAAAGCAAGGTTAGCTTTTTTTGCTGTACGATTTTTTTGTAATGCCATATTTTATTGTGTCTGACACTACAATATTAATAGCTATATACGATATATAACAGAAAGATCAGATCAGAGATTATCGTCAATTTTAAACTACGCATTTCCATATTTTCAATACAGCTACGCAACCATTCAAACGACTCCTAAAAATAAATATACCACACGCTCCAAAATCATTCCTCTCTCGTACTTTCCTGATGTTTCCGCACGCACGCACTCCCAGATCCACGGTCTTACATTACCTTAATCACGTACATTGCGTGCTTATAATAAAAATCAGCCACTCCACTGGCGCCAGGCGCTCGCTCAAATCCATCCTCGTATCACTCGCACGTATCTACACGCTCGTACAACCTGGTGAATTTCAGCGTTAAGGAGATTACGTCTAGATTTTTCCATACCCCGGCGCGAATATGATATCCGCGTTGGTCAAGCCTCTGGGTGTATAAATAAACGACGTCGAACGATATGAGTCTGCAGACTTTTTGCGCGACGTCATTGCGCCCGGAGAAGTACGAACATTGTCTCGTTTCATGCACGCGCGGTCGCGATGCCGTGACTCGACGTTGTATTTTAACGTTTTCTAGCCGCGGATGGGTATAATGGCTGGAGTGTCGGGCGTATTTAGCGCTGGTGTATGCTAGGTGGACGTGAATGTGCTTTTTATTTACTTTTCGCGTTTGTGTTGTGGGTATGCGGTAGCCTCGCACTGATTTGAGTTTATGGGATGATGTATTGTTTGCTGGGAGGAAGTGTGTTTTGTGTAATGAAATAGATGGTTTTATTGCTGAAAGAATAATGGATTGATTATTTGCATGCATATAACTTTATTAAAACGCGCATATTTTCTTTTTTTTGCCTTTTACGTAAATCACTTATTTAAAGATAACATTGAAGACGTGAATACGGAAAGATCGTTAAAATTTTCCTAATAACATCCGAACAAAAGGCTGAAACCCGCGGAATATGAAAGAATCAAATCAAGATAAAAAAAATAACTCATTTGCGGAAATGATGAATATCAAGGCGATCCCTCAATTAAACGCTCATTTTCATTTCCATAATTTGCCTACTCCCGCTCGTGCTTATTCTTCCGGCTCTCGACAATACGTTTTGATTATTCTCCAATTCGCGCACACACCCGCTCAGAACAAACAAGATTCTCTAGCGGCCGTTACGCAAGCCACGTGCTCATGTTCACCGGTGTAATTAACATTAACATTTAACGAGCGTCCTTTTGGAATGCGCAGTGGCTTTGCATACATTTGCGGAAACTGCCTCTGCTGCTGCCGCTACGGAGCAAAGCGAGCTCATTGTTAGCTTTTGCCTACCGCTGTATGTGTGTACATGCGTTACGGAGGAGAAAAGACGAGTTCGCCGATGTGTCTTTCTGCTCTTCGAATTTCGTTATGTGCACGTTGATGTTTTAGCGGGAATTATGCAATGTTTCTTTTGCACTTTTCGAGGGATAAAAGATTTTGCGTAGTTTACTTCTATAGTAGGTGTAGATTGTTGCAGGATTTGAAAGGATGGATAGTGTGACGGAGTGAATAAAATTTGTATGATGACTTTTGTATCTATATTTTTGACAAGAAGATTTATGGACGATGCACGTTTTTGAATAGCGATGCGCAGCAAAGTTTGAATAATGATGCATTTTAAAGTGACGCAAATATTGGAAATACTTTGTTGACTAATGAAGCTATTTGAAACGCAATTTAAGAATGATGTAAATATTGGTACTTTGTTAACCAGATGCAATTTTGAATAAAGGCAAATCATACTTCGAGTTATTAAGATATGCGTAGCAATTATGCAGATTCTCACACGTGATTTTTTTCATTTCAATCTTAAAAATGTTTAACTTATATAAACATATTGTAGGCACCGTTGCCTATACAACTTACCAGTCTCATAAAACAAAATTTAAACTCCCGCTTCAAAGTCATTGTCGGCATACCCGAAAATTCATAAATATTCATAACACCAAAAGCAATAATCAGCCACTTCCTAGAACCCTACCATCGACGCATAAATCTTCGCAAACTTGCATTTTTTGCTCTTTAAAAACCTTCCCACCTCTCGGACCTCTATTTGTTTTGATGACTCGCCCAATTGGAAATTCGCCGGTCGGTTGTTCGCCCGAACCTCAGCTCTATTATGCAAATTCGAAAAACGGGTTTCCGACCAAAAAATAAAGCAAACCGACGACGCGCTCCACCTTTTCGCGAGAAGGCTTTTTTATCCATGCGCGGACGCGTTTTAGAATAATAAATCAACGCTCGAAGAGGACAGTGCGCCGCGAAAACGTCTGTTGACGCTCGAACGTGCGCGGAATGGCTTATCAAATTCGAGTTTCACCGCGGGGTATGCGCTAAAAACACGCGGATTTTTGTGTTCTCGGGCTAACGGTCCGCGCGTTCGTTATACGCGTGCCCGAGCCTTCCGGTATGTGTACACGCACGCGATTTCGCCGCGCGGTGAGTAGGATTTTAAGAGATAACGAGCGCGTGGAGAACTAGGGGTCCTCTATTTTTAAATCGAGTGAAACGGATGTGTGATTATGCGGCGCGACTGCGAAAAGTAGAAGAGTTCGTAGTGTGTGGAGTGATTAAATTTTTTAAGGTTTGTTAATTAAGTCATTTTGTCCTGCGTGTAAATTAATTAGAATTTTAAATTAAATATACCATTTAGAATGCATTATGGTATTTCCTCGTATTAAATAAAATAATTTTCTATATCGAACTGCAGCGCGAGGCGATCGTAAATAGAAGTCATATCTCGAATCGCATTCCATAATTGCGGCATAAAGATTAATCAAGCCGCATGTAAATATCGCAATTAAAATTTTGCAGCTCGTTACCGGCGCGAATTCCGCGTAAACTACGACCAATCAAGACTCGGCCTAAGCAAAAAACTATAAGCGAAACCACACCGCGCATCCCTTTAATCTCTTATCCCAACTATATACTCACAGCGATCGGCGATAAAAAGCGATTTTTACCTCGGCCCCCAGTGCCATCTCCCTGCATTTTCATAAATCAAAACGATGTTTAGCGTCGCGTTACACTGCTCCATTCGCATTTTATTTCCACCTTTCTTCCTTTTTTTTTACGACTCGGCAGCGGCATCGTTAAGCGCGATCGCGCACGTATACTCATAAACCGCGCGCAAATGTATATATTTAAAACGAATCCGAGGGGGAGCGATAAACTCGCGCGCGTTCCGCTCGATATATATGCGCGCCTAGGCATCAGCTGCTGCTTTATCGCGCCGAGGAAAAAAACAAAACGATTCCCGGCGTTGGAAAGTCCGAGAGATGCGCATGCGTCGGGAGATCGGAAAATCGCGGTACGATCATCGCCGACCGAGCGGAACGATGGTATAAGTATCTTTCTAGGGGAGGATTTGTTATTATACGCTTGATATTGAATTTTATTGCGAGTGCGCTGGAGATGAGGATTTAGCTCGTGGCTTGGTTTACGTACTTGGGTACTTGTTTATGGACTTTGAGGCTGGGTGAGGATGGGGGTGAGGGGGGTAATGTCATTATCGTCGGTGTTTTTAGAGGAAATGTAGACTTTTTTGGAGAGAAGGATATATCGAGATTGTGAATTATGGTAATGAAGGCGACTGTCTTGGACGAGTGGAATTTTATTAGTTGTGTGGATGTAATTAATAGGTAATTCATTTGCGCGTTGTGTCTGACTGGACTTCGACATTAATTAATGTCAGTATTTTAATTGCAGTGAAAAGGAAATTAATTTGAAAAATATATTATGACTATTTAAAGTATTTTTTTCATATATAAAAGGTATTTTATTTGAAAAATTTTAGTGAAAATATATTGCATTTTAATAACCACAAAAACACAACATTAAACTCAATAATAACAAAAAAAAGACGATTCAACCTTTTTCGCAACACTATACGATATCATACAAACCAATTCCACATAATTTCCAACCAGCACAGCTCGATTCGAGCACTTCATCAATGAGATTTTTTGTTTGCATACATATACACACGTCCGCCACAGTGACACAGATATTCAAGCTAATTATGTCACGTACATCGCAGCCGCGCGATGCTGGCCGTCTCGTTACACAACGCCGCGGACGGGCCTAAGAAAATGGGATCGTCCTTTCGTCGATGCGCCGATGTACCAATAACATCGACAAGCGCAATTATAAACACATCGCGCATGAAGCCTCGGCACGCTGCTGGCAGCCGTTCCATATTCGCCCCCGAGACGATAGACTGATTATCATAACTCGCATGCCTAATGGTCCCATTTTGCATTTAATATCGTTGGATCGGCGTTACAAGCGCGATTTCGTAATGATAGAATGTGTCTGATGATTGGTGGTAATAAGGCGCGTCTGGCGTTCTGAAAAATTGTTTGGAAAATCGTGTTGGATGATTTATTTTGCTTTTGACATTTTACGGTCTGTGCGGCTTGTATTTTAGTAATATTTTGACGTAGTGTTATTTAAACAATGTATCGAATTTAAAAATGAGTTTCAGTGTAAGCGGAGATTTCAAAATTGTAATACGCGAAATCCACTGGTTTTCCGTTTTCAATTTACAATTTTCTATAATTGATAAAAGGTTTCGTCATTCATTGAGTTTAGTCAGATGATTGGATATTGCAAAAATTAAAAAAAACTTCAGAATCGACAGTGAATTATCATAATTATCTTTCGCAATCCAACACGTAGATGATGACTTTAATTCTCCATAACAATTTATTATTAATTTAAAAAATTTCAAAACAATAATATACACTCTATAAAATCACCGACACTGCTCTTCAAACATCAATAATCCCAAACGTCAATAAATCATAAACCCAAACAAAAACCACACCAAAACCAGCCGCCCCTCAACATTCTAAAAATCAGCACAAAATCAACCAGCTCATCAAAACGCACTCCAGCTCGTTCTTACCAATTGAATAACAACTCACCTCTAACGCCGACGTAACCCACCTCCTCGTAACGATAATCACACACACGCAGTATTCGCAAACTCTAAAACCGCCTACTCGGCAAAAAATAAAACCGCGTGGCTTGCGTAGCGCGAAGACGGCAAAAGCAGAACGCAGCGCGAATTTGGCACAATAACACAGAGGCCCCGCGGCATTGTTTGTCTGGCGCGCGGCGCACGTTTGACACACTGTGCGCTATTGCATTGTCGCTTTATCCGCTGCGACCCAGAAATGCGCCGGCGGGCGTGCGTATATACTTTCAAAGATTCGCGGGGAAAATGGCGTCATTATGCGAGCAGAGGCGCGAATCTCGGGAGTGTGACGGAAATGAATTACGTGGCGCGACGCGCGACGGATTTTATATGTGCGCGATGCTATATGGCGCTATTGTGCATGTAACCGGGTCAGCGGACGATGCCTGGGAATTTTCCTTTGCGTTTAGATGAGTTTTTTTTTAGTTTGGCGGAGTGAGTGAGTGTGGGTGGAAGTAGGGTAGATTTTGTTTGTGAGATGAGAGTTAAAAGAATAGAGAGCTATTTGATAAACTTTGTAGATGATTTTTTGTAGGGTTGGTACTTTTTTTCTCATTATTAACTGTGTTAGGCGACTGGATTTTATTTTGTATGATATTAATAATTGTCAATTTTTTAAGAAAATTTTAACAGAAATGATATAAAATTAATTAGACGTTATAATAAACTATTTAAAAAATCAAAGATCTCCATCTATTTCCATACAACTCAGCCCACGTTAAAAAAAAACACTTAATTCACATAAAAATGAACTAACCAAAACGCTCTCCTCTAATTGAACCTCACCACCTATACCCACACCGCAAGAAAATTTCCCCGACAAACGAACGCTTCCACCCATCACACCCCCTCCCCAAAAAAAGCCCCTAGAGAGTCCGCTTCTCGGAATCAAGCGTGCAGATCGCAAAGAGAGCGAAAAGTCGCGAGTCAAAAGGAATCGCCACAATGCCCCGGGAATTTTTTCCAGCCGCGAAAATTCCGAGTGTCATCGCGCCGTCTGCGCGGCTCGCTGAAAGCCGGCTTTTCATCTCCGCGGCGGCGGCGCCAAAAGAAGCGTTGAGAATCGCGCCTCGCTGCGCTAAAAAGCCGCGCGCGGATAGCTCTCCAGGCGCGCGGAGATTGGAACGAAGCCGGGAGCGCGCGCTGTATCAAAGAAGAGCGATCCTCGCGTTCTTGCACGTAGAGATAGAGCCGTGCGTGCGGAGCTCGGAGTAGGGTTGAAGCTGTATAAATCATTCGCTGGGAATGGCTGTTTGGCTTGATTTCGCGATATGAAGGATTTATTGTGTCGGGGAATCGGTTGGAAAAAATAGTTCGGTCGAAAACCGAAGGACAAAGGAACGTTCTCGAATGACCTACTGAAACTCATAGCTTCCAGCATTATACAACGCTAAATCCATTTCCTCCCAAGCCCAACCCAAAACTTTCCAGCAGTCCAAAACGAGAAGCTTACATTTGACTTCGCACGCACGTAGCGCGATAATCACGGTCGCAAATCGAGCCTCGCCCTTTCGACCAGTGTATATACGTCGCGTGGCTCGCGTGTGCCACTTCGCTCGCGCAGATAAATCGCGCCCCGAGTAATTAAAGTCCTTGGAGCCTGGACAGCCAAGCGCGGCTCGTCACTCGATGTGTATATATGCGGGAGAGAGAGTGAAGCGTCCATTCCACTTTTGACAAGCGCTTTTCGAGTTTACACGTGCGCGAAGATAGCTGAAAGGCCGCAGGCGCTAATCAGCGCCGGCGTATATTCCATTAAGCTGATTATATGCGCTTTGTTTTGAGTACGCGCTTTGTGGAGGCGCTTCCGCGAGCTTGCGTGCTTATCGCGTTGTGGGGTGACAGTATTTGCATGGTTGGGTTTTTTTTATTTTTTGGGAATGGAGGTTAATGCGAAGTAGTTTTGTTAGTGATTATGTGTTATCTTAATTTTGGTGATTTCAAGTTTAATGATTTGACTAGGGTGAATGACCGAGAATGAAACTATTCCAGTAAATCAATTTTCATTTTTTAATAGTTTTATGTATTGTTTAACTTGGTAAAGCGTAAACTCAAGCTGTACCCATTCGACATTAATTCCATCCATTGTCCAGGCGCATATGGAGCATGTAAATAATTAAAGATTTTATCGTCAAATTTATTAATCCGTCTGAAAACATAACGAGATTTTCTTTTGTTCAGCCGCCAATAAAACACCATTACCAGCGTTTAACTCCACGATTTAAAGATTAAACACAATTACACCTCCATCGCAAAAAAAGTCCTTTAATTTATCCCATCGCACTTTTCTCAGACCGCAGAATTCCCGAGCTCGCGCAAAAAACCTCATCGACGCATAAATCCTCGGCGTCGAGACAACTTATCCGCTCGACGATCGAGCGCACGCTAATACCCGATACTTGCGTAAGAACAATTATTCCGCGGCAACAGGCGCGCGCGAAATCGTCAATTGTTTTCGCCGTATAACTCCAGAAAATGCAATAAATTCCGCGGCTCTATACCAAACGCGTGTGCTACCCCCCCTCTCTCAATCGTTTCGCAAGATCTCGTCTTCCCGTTAAAAAAACGCTCGATTTTTCTACCCCCCGCTGTAAGAGAGAGAGACGCGACTCTCTTTGAGCTAAGTGGAACTCTAGCTGGCAGTATACCAGCGGCGCATTGTGCATGCTGAAAGAAATGCCGGCTTGGAGAAGGATCGAAGCCGCTTGGCGATGTATCGATTTGCCTATCGCTGAATCGGCATCTCTGTGCGCGCGCACCGGCCGATTGCGCGAGACGAATCGTGCGGGGCTCGAATGCGTGAGTAAGGATTCGATGGGCAAAAATATGGGATAGACGTGGATTAATGCGTTTGGTTAACGAATGAAGGATAATGCATTGTGCCGGGCGGGTTAGATTTTCCGCGTTAGATAATTGCGCTCGTGTTGGGGTATGTTCGAGAGGGTTTGTTTTTGGTGCTGAGGTATTGTTTTTTTTAGTAAGGGACGGTGCGATAGAATCGGAATTTGTAATTTAATATTGTATGTATCTTAGTG
>UELX01002420.1:0-31299 GCA_900480035.1 Eupelmus urozonus | reverse complement strand
AATATTTTCCCATTTTTCTCAATGCGCTATCCCTACGTCTCCCTCTCTGTGAGGGCCCACATGCTACCCCCACCTAACGTACACGCTCAAATACTCTTTTCGCTCAGGTAAAGACAATAAAACAATTTTCTCCCTTTTTAAGCTTTCCTCGACGCTGTGTATTTTCACAGTAAGCCCTACTTGTATTTATTTAGAAATTCTCGGCAATCATAATAAATAATGAAAATTATGTTAAAAATTTAAATATTTGAAATTGTAATTAAATAATTTTATCAACTTCAATTCTGCCCGTAACACGTACTAATATAGAAATAGATATAATCTTGTTAAATCCGTCTTCATATCTTTACAGAGTGAAATCTGTATCTTCGTTATGAAGTTAAGATAAAATTTAATTATTTTGGTAGTTTATATTAAACGATTTTTTGGTAAAGTTATTTGGAAAATCCATTTATGATTAAAATTAATAATGATATTAATGTATCATTATGTAGAGAGAATTAAATTTAAATTTGCGATTATTATTGAATTGAAAATTAAAATGCATATAAAATATTTATAAAGTTTCATCAAAATTTTTCAAAAATAGTCAAGGTTATTCTGCTAACAAAATTATAAATGAAGAAGCTCACAGCCTTAAAAATAAACATTGCACCCACTTTCCTTACAAAAACGAAAATAAAAACTATTAAATAAAAATAGTGATTTGTTTCTCAAGCTCGTCCGCTATTTTTTCGCATTTAAAACCCGAGCCCACTTTTTCACCCAAAGCACGTGTTATCGTGAGAAGCTTAAAAAATTTATCACAGTAATTCTTTTCGTAACGTTAATTTTTTGTCACTCGCACTCACGGGGAGGGCGTCCCAAAATTTCGGTCTGATTTTTTTCCGCATAAAAAAAAAGCAGAAAAAAAAAACGGAACAATATCATACATCATTTTCAGCGTGTAATTTCCCCGTCGTTTAGAGTAATTTAAACTGTAGCCTACGGCCCTCGTCGCGCTGCCGCGAAATAAAAAGCGAAGAAACGAGCGCGCGAGTGCTGGAAAAAGGGACGGCGGAACGAGAGAACGATGCGATATATAAACGCGCGGAAGGCACCCGGGGAAGAGAAAAAAAATTAAAAGCGCACCGCTTGGGTTTCTCGTATCTTACAGGTGCATCCGGTTACCAGAGAGAGAAACAGCGAGTTCTGGAGGCGCACTGCGAGGGAAAAAGCGAAATTAGCAATGTCCAATGCACACCGAGCTGCAAGGAGGGGAAGGGACGGGAGAGACGTTGAAATAACAATATAGTGAGACGAAAAGTGAGAATTACGGAAGGGGATAGTTTAAAGCAGGGTTGGAGTGGAAAATGAGAGGGTGTAATGGATGGTTAATGTAAAGGATATAAGAGAGTTATAGAACGTATAGATGTATAATCAGAGATATGCTTGGAATTGTTGAATGTTTAACCGAAGATTTTATGAAAACGTTGATAAGCAGCAGAGTTACGTTTTAAGCGAGGCGAAAATTGTTAGGAAACGCGCGTCCTGTATAATAAACCAGAGTATAACAAAGAGAGACTACATATCCACATATAAATATATTTTTTCGGAAGAGAAAATAAAAAGACACATCGACGAGCTCGCGATCTTTCCAGCAATCAAACCAACAAAACACCCAAAGATTTCGAAGAAATCAGCGTCCAGAATAAAAGCTCACCCGGACAGATGATCGAGCGAATGGCCAGCCGTCATTTTCCCGACGTGTCGTCAATCCTCGAGTACCGAGACGTAATAAAGATACGCGATAAGAAATAGAAGTAAGCGAGCTTTCAAGATGGCGATGGTAATATCGCCGAGGAGTAAAATCGTGACTCTGGCCTTACTGATCGGGATAATACTACTGATCGCGCTGGTGGTTGTTGGAGTTGCGAGCGTCTGGAACAACAAGCAGCCCTCGGCCGAGCGTAACAACGGCCTGCAGCTGCAGTATCCGGATACGAAGATGCTGAGCAGCCGGCTACAGCAGATCACGAGCTACACGGCTACTAAGCAGGTAAGTCGGGGGTAGGTGTGGGTGATGATGGTTGGATGGTTTGTAGGTCGGATGGAATTGATGGGGATTGACGTCTGGTTGAGGTTATTTTAGAGTTGAGATTGTTGATTTTAGTTTTATGGTTTCGTTGATGTTTAGTTTGTGATTTATTTTTATTTTTAATTTGTAGATTTAACAATTGAATTGTTTTTACTATTGAAGGATAAATTGGGAATTTACCGTAGAAATGTTTTTGTGTACATTTTTTGTGAAAGGCATGACAAACGTAGCTTTATTTAATACTTTATAACTTAATATCTTTTAGACTTATCGATTTAACAGAGGCAAATTAAATTTTGATGATACAAAAACAAATATATAAACAAATATAAAATTTAAAAGATTTCTTTCAGCTTTGAAATTCAATTACACATGGAGAATAAATATATAACAAAAACATTTTTTTTTCAATTCCCACTTCAATAAAAGTATTTATTGTTTTCAAAGAATATATATATTATACACTCTGGTACACATTAACAATATTTATTCACAATATGTGTATATGCATTGATTTTAAAAATCCTTTTCGTACTAATGTATTAATTTTCTTTAACATAAAAAGTTCACTCGGTCATCAAATAAAATCCGGTATAATAAAAGCGGATATGAATAGACCATTAGCAGTGAATATTATAGATTTAAAAAAAAAGATTTTTATAATAATATCTTTTATAATGAATACTTGGACTTTGGATGTAAGATAAGATGTTTATAAAAATATACAGAATATCTAAATATAAAGAAATATTTATACTTATGTGCAAAAGTATTCATAAATAAAGCAAATATGCAAAATTTGCATATTTTAATAGTAAGAATATTTTTTTAAACAGCGTTTTTGTAGTAAAATCTAGTTTATATTAATGATTGTATCGCAACCTTCAATCAAAAGACAATGAAATATATTTCAAATTACATATAATTTTTACCAATACAAAGCAACATCAAAATATGATCTTCATTTGATTAATCCCAATATTACTCCCGAACTGGCCCCATAAAACTTTAACACAGAAGAATATCTTTTAAAAAAAGATACATTCGCGTAGAACCGCGACTGCAGAATAGACGGCCGCGAAGCTAAAAAGTCAGGCTGCGCGAAGGCGTGACAATTCTCGTGACCACTATGAAAATTTTATGAGCGACAATGAAGGCAGCAAGCGCGCGTTTGTATGCATTCGTGTATGTGCGCGCTCAATAAAAGAATCGAGTGATATTAAAGTTTTTAAATGCAATTTTCGCAAACTCGAGACTCCGTAGGATCGTATCTTCGGGGGAGGAAAAACTGGGCTAATGGAGCTGAAATCCGGCGCGGGATCTTCTTTTATCGCGTGCAGCGCGATGAAAAGTTAGGAGCGGAACCGGTGACTTCTTGGCGGGATTTTCCTTTTTTGCTCGACTGCGGGGATGAATACTTTGAATTAGAAATATATTGTATCTGTGCTTACAATGTATTTTTGATTTAATCGTTTTTGCTGGTGATAATGTACAAAAAGGTGGTTATTAATTTTTCAGATAAATAATTTTATATGACATAACGAAAATTTGGTTTAGAGATATCTGGTCATATCGTACGTTTATGTTTTAATAGAGGCGATAAATAGGCGTGACTTCGGACAGCAGAGTGATTTTATAAACATTAAAAGTGAAATGATTTGATTGTATATAGTTTGTTAATGGTTTAGTAATATTTAAACTTAAATTAGTTATAAAATGCTTTGAAATATGAAATAATAAGGAATAAAATTCTTTTACTGAAGCTTCACAAAATCATTATCTCTGACAAAAAATCGTTCTAGTTCACATACTACTGTAATTAACAAAATTATGTAAAAATGTTAATCATGACGTTCTATTTCCCTATTCAACATTTTGCTTTTTATTTATATTCTTTTTATTTGAATTATAAAATGACATAGACTATTTTAAATTTGAAAGTAACAAATTCTTAACAAGTCAACTTTTAGGCAGCTAACGACGTTAAGATTTCAACTTCACCGTTAAGTTAGTTAAGCTTACATTTCAAGCTTACATTTGTGAGAAATTGAGAGTTTACACATTACTTTTTCCCAACCCCGAAGAAATTAATATTTTTCTAATAATACTCAATGAGCATTATCTAACTGATCTTAATATTAGTAAATCACGGAACCTCATCGATCCATCTCCAACTCTTCTCACCTCACCACTCTTCCAAACCGATCCAGCTCCCCATAAATCTCCTAAATCCAGCCTCGGCGCCAAAAAGCAGAAAATCCCAACCAAATTCATCCCGAGCCTTCTCTCTTAAACCCAACCCACCTCTCCGACTCCTCCTTTTTTCCGCGTCCGCGCTCGCTCGACTCCATATGGGTGGAGAGCGAAATCGAGTTTCCGGCGTGCTGTCGAGCGCGCGAAACTAAGAGACACACTCTCCGGCAGAGTCGCACGGTAAATTTCGACTTCCTCGTCCGAAAACCTCGGAAGTTTGGCTCGATGAGCGCGCGCGGCGTATTCGCATTCCGATAGTTTTGCCAGCTGGCCGTGTGTGTGTGTCTGCAAGCGCCAGCCGAAGCGACTGCTGCAGTTTGGGGCTGAGAGCGCGCGTGACTCGACGACGGATCGCTGGCAGAGGGTGTATGTTGGTCTTATTTGGGGATTTTGTTTTTGATTCGGGGCTGTTTTTGCTTTTTGGAAGGGTTTGCTGGGGTGGATATTGGGAATTTTGAAGTGCATGCGATGGTTTGGAGAAAGTTTTGTTGATTTGGGATTGGATTTTATTTTGTATGTAGATATTTAAAAGGACTTTGAATTTTTTGTTCTTATTTTTGTAAAGGAAGTGTTCCAAAGTCTTGGAATTCAAGTATATTAAAGTAAATGTAATTTATAATAAATACTATTAAATATTATATGTCCTTGTTTTATTTTATAATTAGTCAAACTTTTTTGAAATATATATCAACTTTTTTGAAATTTTTATACTTTTTATCTAGTCTATGCACTCAAATCTTAAAATTTTAAAAATTAAATTTTACGATATTCACTAAGAAATTTGAGTTTTATAAAATATTTTCTTCTAACCAAAAAGATACATATCAATATCTTATTTCCAATTTATTTACAGTTTTAAAAAATTTAGTTGCTTAAACTTATTTAAAACCGATCGTAATTCGTATGTTTCACAAGTACCTCTCAATTTTAAGACTATCGAATTCAATAATTTATGCCCTTAAAATCTCCGCTGCGCTACAGTCCATAAAAGACCTCTAAAACGCTCCCATCGCCCCTCGGAATCGAACGATGCCCTCCACCAAAGAGCCATGAAATAAAAAATATTGCTAATAAGTACACTCTACCTTTTCATCTCAACAGTCTTCCATAACCCGAACATCAAACGTACACACTTCTCAATAAACCCCTCTTCCCGGAAAATCCCAGTATAGTCACCGATTTCCAACAACTCTCAAAATAGCCAACGTTTGAACCTTCCTCTATATTCTCCTCGCTCACACGCACACCTCCACCTACCTTCGGATCCTTTATTGCGCATGCACTGCTGATTCTACCTCTTCCTTTTTTCCATCTCCCGGGGCCGGCGGCAGCGCAGCTCGCGCTCTCATTAAAGTTTAGCCTATTCATCTGTCTAATCTTCCTTTCCTGTCCCTTGTAATTTCCCGGCCCTTTTGTTTTGCGCCCCCGGCTACTTTCCTGTTTATCTCGGTTGTTGCAGCGCGGCTCGATGCGAGCGCGCTGCCAGCTCTGCTCTTTTCGCTATGGATAACGAGATCTTTTGAATCAGGAAGGTGAGAGCGTGGAAATTTGCGAAAGCGGTTGTTGCGGAGGGTTACTGTTTGGAGGTTGTTTTGGCTACGGTGCAGGGTTGGATTTGTAGTGGGTCTTCGAGTGTTTTTTAATTTCCGGAAGATGTTAAAGTATTAAAAATAGTAGAATAAGTAATTAATTCTTCGACTCCCAGTATTACTCTTATATAACATGACGTTTTGCTATATCGTATAAATTGTTCGCACATTCATTATTATGCAATACATTCAAAAGATTATTTACTCTAAGTATAAATATTAAATAGTGGGAATTCCACTATTAAGTATTTAGTTGAGATTGCTCCACTAAATAATAACATAATAGAATTCTCACTATTTAAAATTTATAGAGTAAATAATCTTTTGAATGTATTGCATAATAATGAATGTGCGAACAATTTATTTATTAACTATTAATAAACGATAATTTCAAAGGAGGCATTTTTAAAATTAGATATCACTTCAATTTTTTAAAATTATGCTTGGGCGACAAAGATACGTCTTGCCATGTTCGGATATATCTACTTACATCGTATGTATTATTATACCTTCTGTCCGAGTCGCTTTTGAATCGTTCAGAGAAAAGTCAATCCGATTTACAAGAAAATAGATGGTGTATTTTTGGTTTCGAGAATATATCCTATATAGAGGGCTCGGTGCAAAAGTAAACCAAATCTATTTTGAAAAACGGTATTTTTCAACAACCACAGATGTGTATTTTAAAATTGCAGACTTACTTATCCTCATATTCTGTACTCTTGAAACACTATTTATGTAAATGGACGGTAGCTTCATTTTGCATTTTCTCAAAAATATGAGTCTCTATATTCCAAACTTAAATTCAACCCAAAACAATAAAACCATTAAAAAACCTCTTCATCACCAAAACTTTAAAATAAAATAAAACTCACTCCTAACGACTCGTCACCCTCACCACCCTCGCAAATTTTCTCCCCGAGTTAACATTTCCAGGCCGATTCCTCATCGCGTCATTCATTTCCATCATGCGCAAATTCGTAATGAGCTCGTCGCTCGCCTCGTATATTTTCAATCCGCGTATTTATATTTACCTTCGACAATCGGGCTGCCGGCATACGGGAGCAAGCATTTAAATTCGTCTGCATCTCCTCTCGCTGTATTAAATATAAACATCCAGGACGCGTGCAGCCTCCCGCCGGCCGATTAAGCGAAACGTAATTGCGCACGGCCTCCTCGTTAATTATGCATGCGCGATTGGAATTTTCTCGTGCGCTTTATAAGAGTCAGTTTTAATATCGGCAGCGGCGGATCGAAGGCGGCTGACTTCTAGTTGAAATTCCGTGCGAGCGGCAAGTACATTGTTTGGCCGGAAGAATGGAATGCAAATTGTTTTGTATTTGTCTTGATCCGGAGCGTATTTTCATAACTGCGAGAAAGCGCTGATTTCTTTTGTCGGCATGCGGGAAATTCGTTTTTCGAATCCGGAATTTGTTATTTTGCGCGATTTAATCAGGCGGGTGGTGTATTGTAATGCTTTTCTTATTGTTGTTAATTGTGAATGGGTGAGGTGGTGTTGGTAACGGGAAAGTTGGTTTATTAAGTGCTGGGTATTAACTAATTGCAAGACGGTTTTGTATGTAGGTTAGAAATGTAATTTGAACTTTAGTTTACATATATGCATAGCATATGAAATAGTTTAGAATTTACAGACTGCAATGTGAGAATTGTAGTTGAATATGTACTTGATCATTTGATTGCATTATTATTTCCATTAGTATTACATTGACATAAAATATTTCAACGGAATCCGATAAATTTGCGCAGAAAAATTTTATAAGAATATTGAGTCTACTGATAATAAGTTATTGAAAATAGTTGAACCTTTATTTTGGTCGGTGCAAAAATGCTTTTCATCATAATTTTTTATTTATACAAAAACTATCCATATCGGCATAATTTTTTACAAAAGAACCCCTTAATTTAATTTTACTACAACACCCAACCTCTCTCAGCCTTCACGACCTAATTAAACCATGAAAATCCCGGAAAATGCTAAAAAAAAAAATATATAATGGCCCCCCGGGGGGCACTAAAACGCAAGCGTCATAGTAAGAGAGCGTCAAAGTCCGCGGCAGAAATTACATAAAGTGGCAAAGAAAAGCCTGCCTGGCGCGCGCAAATCGCGTAAAAGCGCGCGTGGAAATTCTCACACGACTTGCCCCTACAGCAATGCGGGAGATATCCGACCCTACGGTTTTACGCGCACTTAGACTGAACCATTTCTGACGCGAGGCTATATACGCGCACTTACATAGGGGGGAGAGGCGCCGTGGGGGGATATATCATTGAAATATTGAAAAAAATACTGAAAATTTTAGGGGGTTTTTCGGGAGAACGATCGGCCGGTATGGGAGAGAGATAATAAAGTTTGATGGGGACAAGAATTTTCATGAAGAATTTTGAATTGAAAATTATAGTTTTATTAGGTAGTATAGTAAGTCGAAAATTTTAAAATATTGAAAGTGTAGATATTTTTAAAGTAGCCTGAAAGCTTCGTTAAATTTCGTTAAATTAAAATTTTAACATCTATTTTTAGGTAAGAAAATCAAATATTCAAAGCTGAAATAATTTACATTGATTGAAAAAGTTAAATTTATCAATCTTCCTTATTAACAAGCATAGTTTTTGAATCTTTACATTCATCTCATATTTCCAAAAGCATCTCGAATAACAACACCAAAATCCGAAACATCCAATCACCATACTACAAACCCAAACTAAAATCTCAAATTACCAACAACCCGCATCACCAAATCCACCAACAATACCAGCATTCAATTTAAAAAAAAAACCAAACACTCCCCATCTCATCCGAAACTCGAGCCCAGGCAAATTACAGCGCCAAATTTCCCGAAGCAAGGAAAACTTTTATTAGTTTACACGAGAGCGCGGCACTTAAGTGGTCAGCGCAGCGCGCCGGTTTAAGCGGACTCACGAGCAGCGCACTGGGCTTTTACCCGGGAGTTAATATCATCGTGAACGCATTATCGCCCCCTAGGCGCTACTTGGGAAAGGGTAGGCGGAATTTCGTTCGAGACTAGCAGGCTGGAAATCTTGGGAACAAAGAGGAGGAATTGGCTCGTGTTGCGCTGTTTGCTGAGGGTTTAAAATTGAAGATTGGATTTATTTCTAGTGTGGAGATTTCTTTTTTTGAAGTTGATGTTTCATATTGATGAGGAGGGACGGTGGGAGTTAAAATAAATATTTGTTTCGTGTAAAGTGGGAAAATAGGTAATCCGAAAAGTTGCATCAGCGAAAAATGGTTAATAAAGAAGAGTACGTAGAGAGCTAAACCACGAGCTTAACGCTTCTATAAACATAACAAAGTTTTCCACCATAAATTACTAAGCTTAAACAAGAAACTTCAAAGCTTTTATGTAACTTAGAAAACAAATCACCTTGTAAGCAAGACTCGCTGTTTCTCGCCGTGAAAATGATGTAAAAATTCATAATTGAACGAGTTTGGCAAAAATAATTCCAACTCATTATTAAGAAATCTGTAGAAAAAACTAAACAACAAAAAATTTAATATCTATTTTTCATAAATTATATTTTCTCACGAATAACACTATAAATACGAGATCATGAGATCGAAATACACGAGCTAAAGTCAAGGGACTGTCGTGCATCTTAACTCAATATTCGAGCGCGTCCCCCGACGTGACTGCCTGCCCGGAGACCTGTATTGGCTTTCAAATGGATCCGTTTTCCGGTCTTCAAAACGGACGAACTGACCTGCTAGTTTGACCCAAGACCTACTTTATTTTATTTTTTCTTTTTGAGCCTTTTTTTCATTAGGAAAATTCGCTTCTAGTGACGCGTTATAAATGGAAGTCTCTGACCAAGAGTAGGTTGGTATCTAGAATTAATTACTGAAATTAAAAATATCATGTCGAGGGAAACATAAATTGATAAAAAGGATGTTTAAAATTTTATTTAATTCTAACTTTATATTTGTAATTAAAGTCGCCTTATTATACTAATAAAAAATATGTAAACTAAATTCAAACTATAAACTTTGTTTCCGGTAATACAATGATGTAATGATGTCGAATGAAGCCAATAAACTATTCTAACTATCTACATGTTTAACAAAGTTTGCAATCTCAAACCGTATTCTTGATCGATTTAGCAATATTTCTGCATTGAATTGGCAGTCGCATCTATATTCCCGACTGATACCTATCTCTATAAATAAATCGTATTTCTGCATAAATTTATATATGCATCGAACAGATACATTGCATCCTCTGCATATACTTCCGATATGTACGATTTTACACTTACAAGGCACCTACGTTAGAAATAAAATATAAATTTGAATACATTAAATTTCACCAAAAAAGATCTAGTTACCCATTCTTAATTTCAAATCTATAACCCTTATTAAATAACAAACACCACTTTAATACCCAAACCGAACAACCCTCACCAATCACCACCCACTACCATCACCCCACCCTATCACGAATAAATCATCCCTAGATCGACCCATCCACGATCTTCATCTCGCATTTAATCTCTACATTCTCGAGTGATAACGCAATCAAGGGCGCATCGCCGCTGCAGCTTGGCCAGCGCTCGCGTATATACCCAGTACCAAAGCTACAGAGGCAGGATTTTACGACTACGCGCGCGAAACGCCGTCGCCAATCTCTTTCTCCCCAGAGGAAAGTTTAGCGAGCTGGCTCGTTTTATGAGTCCCTGCCTCGAACGCGCGGCTGAGCGAGCGCGTGGACACCTGCTTGATTAATCATTACAGCGAGCGTAGCTTTGAAACGGGGAAGGGGAGATAAAAGAGCAACGCGAGTTTAACGCTTGGTGGGCATGTGTGTGTTCGTACGTAAGGGTCTGTAAGAAACGTTGCATAAACGTTGAATTGATTATTGGTTACGACTCATTTTACGCGATGGAAATGGTTATATCATATAAGAAAAATAAAGTCACGTATTTTTATTGTTATTTTGAAAATTATAGTATCTACCAAAAGACCCTTATCATCACCTGCTGAGTCCGTATTATCCTTCATTTATTTATAAATAGTAGAGCACTACATTAACGAAATCACCAAGGCAGCCCAAACCTAATAAATTTTCCGCGACAAAGTCTTAACGACTTTCCGTGATGACATCAGCTCTACCGTTTTTTCGGATATCTCCTCCAGCGCCATTCAATCGCCGGAACGACCAAGACAAATGATAGTCCGAGTAAAGTACCGCATATCGCGCTAAGGTGGTTTTTTCCGCAAGTCAAAGATCAGAAACAACTTCCTTATTTCCTTGTTCTAAGCTATATACACATCCTCGGGAATAGTCTATCAATAATGGCCCTTGCTCCAATTCATTCCTCAAATTGATAAGTCGCTCTCGATGTGGAACAGTCGCTTGCTTCCTTAAAGTAAATTGCTCGTCTCTGGCGTCTAGTTCGTCGGGAAATATAGTCTAGTTTACTTGGATGATAAGTAGTTTGACGTAGTAGGTACATCTGGCAATGATGTCTTTTTTGTTTCGTCATTGTATCTTGATTAATGTAATTCGCATTTTCGTTTAATGCAATTTGACGCGGATAATAGTTTTTCGAGGTAAATGTTATGGGCGAGTCGAAGCGCAGCTGTTTGAATTCCTCGTTCAATATGTTATGCCGAGCGTACCTGGGCAAAATTTTACGAGCTTTATTTTACTACCTACTGGTGATTTATAGACTGTGCGTTTTTTACTAGTTGTTAGCATAAACTAGTTTTACAGCTTCTAATATTAATAATCGAAATAGGAAAATCTATTAATATAATGATGCTCGCATGAAAATTGTTTGGATATAACAACATTTGTTATTCAACTAAATTGTATTTGACTTTACTGAAAAGTCTTGTATATAGCGCATCAAAGGGACAATCAACTGTTCTAAATAGATCCTGCTTGCACTCAGTTCATTTAATAGGGATAAATCATTCACTTTACGAGTGGCAGAAATCTATTCTATAAAACAATGAAACTTCCAAAGAACCGAAATTTAACATATTACAATACCACTTTCACGAATGACCAAAAGCACAGCATACAAACCCCAACCTTCCCTACTTAATAATACCCCTCAATTTCATTTACTCTTATCCATCTCCCTACCTCGATTACCCACAGTCCCAGTTCGAATTCAACACTACAGAAGCACCGCAAATAAACAGCGCATAACGAACCGAAGATAAGATCAGCAAGCACTAGACCCGCGGAAATAAAAGCATCGTTGCCTGGGAAATACCTACGCATCCCGACTGAGCCGCGCACGCGGAACGCAGATTTCTGGGATAAACGCAGCGGGCGGGCAGCTTTTGTCTCGCGTCTATGCAGGTATATTCGAATATTTCAAGCGAAGCTTCACCGCATCGTTTCTGCTTTTGTTCAATTTCACGCGCGCTCGCGACTGAGATTCTTTGTTTCGTCTTTTTTTTTTTTTGTTGCGCGGATTGTTTTTTCGGATTTAATGAAGTTTTCGGGCGAATTTCCGCATTATATACGTTCGGTTGTGCATTAAAAGTCTAGCGGAGCTGTGCTCGAAGTTATGGAGGAGTTAGAGAAGTTTGAATTATTTTACTAGCTGGGTTATGAAATTTTGTTTGATGTTAGGATCGGTAGCTCTTTTATATTGAGTTTATTTCGTCGGGGTATGCGCGGACTTGGATTGAAATGAAATTTCGCGATTGTATTCGTACGCTAATAAAATTGAGTTCAAATCGGTAAATAAAGTCACGCAGATGCCGAACACATATAGCGATTGCGCTTCATAATATTAAAAATCTTTTCAATAATTTTTTCTAAATTTATAATATAGTAGCTAATTATAACTAGACATTATTTATTTATTATTTTTTTTTAATAAGGTTTTGTTAGACAAAAAAACGCAATATGAGGACAATTAAAAAAAAGCTTTTAAACAAGATTGAAGTGGTATTAGTTTAGGCGGGAAGTTTAAAATTGCACTGAAGGGCTTTTGAAGTAAGTCCCAGCAAAAGAGGAACTAAACTGACACCTTTACTGACTTTTATCCTGAGCAGGATTATATGATGAAAATAGTTGTCCACCCAAAAGTACAGGTGTTACTTTGGATTTGCAAAAGATTATCTACTAGGCGAAGATATTTGGGTGAATAAGGTTATTGAGGCGATCCGCGCCACTGATTTATTTTGCGGCATATTCTGCTGCGTGAGCATCAAAGAGTACCGTGCGCCGCCTAGCGGTACACATGTAATCTAAACGCTCACTTATCAATAACGTGATACAAAAATTTTAATTTAAAATTACATATTAAGATTTAGAAAGCGCAAACAAATTTTACAATTATTACAATAATAATAACAATAATTAATAGTAATAATTAGTAAATACAAACGAATAAATCTATCCATTTGCCTTGATCTCACTTTTAAAAACAAATTTTTGATTTTTCCCTAAATTCCACGTGTAATCCGTAACCCCATCCCTTCGTAGCCAGGTACTAATGAGCGAAATCCAACGTTTCGCTGAAGAGACCCTTTCTCATGTAATCAAATACCGCCTCCGAATCGATGCAGCCGCGTAAGCCAACGAATCCAATTGTCGCAGTCAGAACTTTTGTCCTGGCGCGAGGTCCATCACAGTAGCAGGTTGTGCAGTACTTTATTATTGCGAAAGTGGGGAGTATATTTGTAGAAGAGTGATTTTGGGAATACGCAGCTATGCAGCAAATATACCGAGCGTTTGGTTCGGCGATTCTCTTTTGTCTTCTTGACTTCATTATTTGAGATATACAATAATAGATAGTATGAAAATTGTACCTTTGAAAGTTTCTATATGAGCTCTGTGATGCAAATACATTAGTTCAATTTTAAACATTTTAACATTTCATTTATTATAATTTAATAAAGCCATTCTTACTTAGTAATTATACGGAAGAGTTACTTTTATAATATTCAATAAGTCAGAGGTGGTTGGTGCCAGATGCCTGATTCCGGTTCAAGAGATTCATTAGGAGGATATACTGCTTCAAAAGCATTCGTGCCATATTTTATGGTCTTGAACGCAGACAAATACTTAATTAAATCGTATATCCATTGCTTAAATCTATCTTTATATTAAGTCAATATTATTTAATAAAAAATTGATCTTATATTTATTACATTATCAATCCGTACAAACATTTTAAAATAACAATCATTTCTATAAAACTACGTAATTTAAGTACATTACTCCAAGCAGAATCACACCTCTATCATTTTTAATTCTGCAATTTTCCGAAAGGCGACCAGTTTTTGCCCGGATTTTCTCGGGACACACGGTCTTGCTTCGAAAATAAAAAGAATTGTTATTTCTTTTTCTGCTCGCCACAAATGTCTTTTTATCGCAGTCATTTGTATTGTCGTTTTTCCCCCGTACCGTTCCAGCTTGGACCAGAGAACGAGAAAGTAGGAAACTGAAATATACCCCAGGTTAATCTTGCGTGCATCGCGCAAGAAATATATGGGATTATCTGCATCTGCTAAAAAAATAGCTCGAGCTAGTTGGATGATTTAGTTCTTCCGAACGATTGGCCTCAATTTTACGTGAGCATATTTGGTTGCACGCGAGATTTTCAGTGCTCTGAAGGATTTGCTTATTGATTAGATGATCATTGTTGGAGATTGTTCTATTATTTTACTAAATTATGCAATCAATCGAGTGGAGGATTAATTAATTCTAAATATTAGAAATAGTATTTTCATTTCAATATAATTACATATGATAGACTTGGAATGACGTCCTTTAAGTAATGCGTGATTGAAGCTCTACAAATAAAGTAAATAAAGTAAAGTAAAGAGGAAAAAATGTGAATCGTTAAAGATAAAAAAATAAATAATAAAAATATTTCACTTCAATTATAACTTATATAATACAAATAAAATATTTCTATTATTATAACTTTTCCATTTAATAATTTCTGCTAAATTCAATCCTTCCAACGCTTTTAACAATGAAATTATCAAGCGCAATGAGTATTGAGATTTCCACCAAAATCCAACTTTTCACACGCGACTGCTTTCTCGCTCTGCATGCGATTCCCGAATTCAAAATCTTAAATCCTTGTAAATAAACAACAACGAAACCAAACTTCCAGAAAAGCAGTTAATTACGTAGAAAACAAGATAAGGAGCGTGCATCAAATCGTAAGAAAATTTCGAAATCGTTCAGCTATACACCCGCGCATACAATTATTAAAACTCTCTTCGCAAAAGCGAAACCACCCCATTCAAATACCTCCACTGCTCATGACAAAACTCGAAGCTCGCCCCAATGCAGCAGCGAGTCCCGCTCGTAATAATAATTTATTGCCAAAGTTCACACGGACGCGTGTATATCCCGAGGCGTTCCGTAATGCGCGTCGCGCCTGCTTAAAGGGAAACTAGAAGGCGCGTTTGAGTATGCGGAAATTGCAATTGTACCTGGTCGCCTCGAAAACTTGCGGCTGAAGCCGTGTGTTATATGCGCTTGTTATATGTATGTTCGTACAGTGAGTGGTGGGATTTTGAATATGGAAATGATACGTGCGTAAAGTGAGATGGGCCAATGGGCGGTCGGTGGTCTGAGAAAGGTGGGAACGAATTTTAATGATTTTGGTTGATTTTAATGGCGGACGATTTTGAAATTTACTGGAGAGGCTGCGATCGTGCGGTGCTGTTAGTGGAGTTAAAATGAACGTGTAAGGGTGAATTTGATTTATTTGAGAGGGAAGCTAAAAATAGTAGTGGATTATAATTGAATATTAGTTCGGGTACAGAAGCGAGGCCAAATTGTCAATTAAAAGTTTTTTGAATTTTTCGTTGTAAAAATGAATTAAAATTGAGTTTCAAATTCAGTCATTGCCTTTATATGGTATATTTTTTCGACAAATTTTTTACTGTATAGGTATTTTGGTATGTCGATACTCGCTAGAATCAATTTTTAAATAGTAGTGTTTTAAATTTAGTCAGATTTTCGTATATTTTCATTGATTTGATTAAATAGTTCTCTATAAAAAATTAACTGTACTATTGAATAAGTTTCTAATAGCTTAACGTAGTTAGAGCCATATAGCTATTATTTTATCCCGTAAATTCGCGCTTATATATTGTAAATATAGATAGATCAACATGGATTTTTACGTTGGTGGTTATTTACGGTATTAGCTAAAACATTTTTAAAGAAAAACAATTTTTAATATTTTGTAATATTCTAAATAAAAAGATTTTAAAAGGCTTTAAACTTTAAGTTTTATCAATGATACTTATTTTTAGACTATTCATTATTCACATAATATTTAAAAACAATATAAGAACTATCCAACGCAATTTTCTATCAAAAATCTTGCACTTTTAAACCTAACAGAAAAGACAAACCGCCGATGAAGTCGGCCATTAGACCAAATCTTTACGACAACCCATTAAATAAATTCTCCTCTAGATTAATAATAAACAACGTAGGAATTTATCGACAGACCAAAATAACGCGTGCGTTAAATCTCCACTGTTCGCACTCAGGAATTCGCCCGCTTCACCACATTCCATCCCTTCTCGCTACAGTATTAGTCTGGAATATGCCAATGAAAAAAATGGAATCGAGGCCAACGCTGCTTCCACGTCTGCAATATCATATCATAACAAGTGCAAATTTTTTCGAGCAACGATAAGCTTGCAGTGCAAGCTCGGCAGAGAAGCGGCTGCGTTGTGTATTGGGAATCCATTGCGGTAAGGAATTATAGGAGAGGGAAAAAATAATGATCGAATAAAGCTGGAAATCTCATTATTCACAAGCGAGTGTCCGCTTTTATTCTGTTTTTGGGCCACGTTTTTAATTAGTCGATTAAAAGCTCAATTCTCGCAAAAGATAAAATTTCTTTTTCCGACAACCGCGCGTACAAAGGGAAATTATTTTTCGTTAATTTCTCGTTGCGCTCTGTTCATTAATTTTTTTTTTTTTTTGCAAAATGATGTGAGTGGTATTCAAAGGAGATAGCTGTACGCTTTGTCAAAACTGATTTGTGCGTTTTCGGAGAGGAAATTTGTGAATAATTTAAATTATGTAAATGGGACTTTGTATATATGGCTATACTAAAGTAATGTTTTGCGTATTAATTCTTGGTAATTTGGAAACGACAACATTACTTCATTAACTAACTTGTAGTATATGAAAATCTATTATATCTACTATATTGTGAATAAAAATTTGAGCGATTCACAAGTAGTATCCTAAAGCTCTTTTAGTTTCGTGCAATTTTTCAAAATCTCTGCACAAAAAAACTTTTGCTAATTTTTTTATGAAGACCGTCGCTTCCGTAAACTCCTTACCTTTGATTAATTTAAAAAAAATTCTTAAGTTGATTTTAAGAAACCACCCGAACGAATTAAGTAACTTAATTTACTTTCAAAACAAAATCGCAATAAAAATTCTATTGATGTTGTTCTACTCGTGACAAAATAAAATTTTTATTGCTTCTTTGCTATTTTGGGTCTGTTTTTAGTACATATTATAACATTGATCTTTACAAATAAGATAACAAAAATGAACTGAAAGAGACCAAGAATAATCATTAATCTAATTAGCTTAAATAAATTATTTGAAAAATCGAACATTATTTTATCAGGATTCCTGCTTGTATAATAATAAAAACTGCAATTGATTAATTAAGAGAACGTATACATAAAATAATGTAATAAATCAAATTCAACTCGCAAGGAATTTTTCATTTTATAAATGTAATCATTCACACGTTCATCAATTATAACGAATATTATAGTTACTTTTCATAAAAATGACATAAACATAAAAATAATAAAATAAACATCTAAATAATGTATTCATCTGATTACATTATTTAGATGTGCTGAACTCTTAGGATCGCCCAGGAATAATTACTTAAACTGCAAAACCATTACCCCAACTACACCTTACAAAAACTCCCTTTACTCACTAAAACAACGCATAAAACCCCCACCATCAAACACTTCAGACACCACTAAGAATCTCGCCTATTCTTTTCAAAAACAAAATTCTCCCACACCAACTACCAAAGCCTCCTTAACCTCAAAAAGCTCCGCACTGATCAAAAGGAACCCTCAGCCTCCCACGCAGTAATTTAAACGGCAGCCGGCAAAATAAGAAAGCGCGGCAAGCCACGACTTTGCATCCAGAAGAAAGAGCTTAGCGCTTATCTACATTCTCCCCAACAACTCGGATTAATGCGCGCCGCGCGATACACACTTTTGTCAAGCCCGGCGAAATTACAGCCGTCTACGTATGCCGCATCCTCGCCGAGCCGGAAGCACGTACGTATAGATACATGCGGCGCACGAGAGGCGAGGAGCAGCTTCCTGAGAGCGAGCCAACTCTTGGCTCGCGACAGCTGACGGAGTTTTATCTCGCACGAGCGGCTACGTGAGGTGACCCTAAGAAGTTGGAGAAACGGCGATCGTGGGGAAGAGAGAGATAGAGAGGTAGGAGGAGGGAGATTTTTCATTCTGATGGACTGCTATTATGCATCTCTGGGAGAGGGATGGACGAGTGCGGTGGTGAATCTTTTAGAAAATTAGGATGGATGTTGAGCGGTTGGAGAGGGATGAGGACGGTGTATAAGTGCGATTATTGTGTGATGGAAAGTGAACGCTTATGCATCGTGTGGTATGGTTATGGGAAGGTTTGTTATTGAAAGGCTAATTAGTAAGGAATTAATAATGATTCTATACGAATTATATCCCTTATAACGGTATCAAACATCCTACCTAAGTAATCTCATATATTTTTCCTTTCTGTCAACCCAAAAAGATACGTAAATTTCCTCTCACATCCAAAAAACTCATAACGCTCCTGCATACATCATTTTCAAAATTTACGAATATAATAAAACACGAGCGACCGAACCTTCGGTCCGCCTTCTCCACCCAGCCGTAAATTCTTTCAAATTATTTCATCCACTTTATCGCCAGCTCCAAGAGAAACTCTCGTTTCTCGAAGTCTCAGACACTAACTGTATCAACACGCCCACCTGTGCTAATTGTGCGTTTTCCTACTATTTACATTCGGCCGACGTGCACGCAGCTATAATTAACGGCGTCCGTTTACTGCGAACAAATAAGCCCGGAACATGTGGCCTCGCCAAAATGTATCGCTCGTCAAGGCGCTTATAATTCCAGCGTCGATTGAAATTTGGGATTGGATAATAATTGCGCAAAGGGCTGATCGTATTTTTTGTATTATCGAAAAGGGATTGGAGTCAGGGAGGGTCGAGAATATATAGGGCGGCGTGGAAAAAGGTGAATTGGGAATGGGACTGAATCGTGAAAATTGAATATTCATGAGTAGTTAACTAATCAAACACTACTGATTTCAGCAGGTTAAATTGCGAGTACTTACAGTAATTCTGGCTGGAAGATAAATTGAAAGTTCTGTTTCTGTTGGGCAACTTGCAAATTCGTTGAATTCCAATCGACTGCATAAAAGTACGATGAGAAAGGACACGGCAAAAAATTCGATTACAACACTTTTCAAAAGTATAGAAGTATAGAATTTTTTTCAATCTCGTTAGCTGAATAAATTTGCCTTCTGCTGAAACTAAGAACAGCCCGAATAATCTTAATCACTTAAAAAAAACGAACACCAAAGTGCCTCAACACACTGCAATTTCCGAATCAAAATTTCACTTTGTCACTTCAACAATGCAAACACCCACTCCGAGCCTCTTGAACAACAAAAAAAAGCACGAATAACCGCTTTCGTACACGCGTCACGCGGATCCACGCTGATGTTGCGCGAGCGAGCGGGCTTGTTGCCTGAAAAATTGACGATGTACTCGTCCGGCGAGCGCAAGCACTCGTGTGCGCAGCACAAAAAACTAGGAGAGAAAGGCGAGTACGACGGCAGAGAGACATGAGCGAAGTAGAAAAGCCTGGGGACTTGTCTGGACACTCAAAGCTGCATAATTGCATGGGTCTGTTTTTTTTTGGGAATTTTGTTGAGATGTGAGCGGGGGTAGAGAACTTGATGTTGGCATTTTCTCTTTTTGGTTGAAGGTTTAATTAAATTGAGGATCTTGGGTTGAAAGCAGTTCTTTGGGTAAGCGAGTAATTATAAGGAGTTTATGGATAGGAATTTATAGAATAATTTAATAAAGCGAGGAGATGTAAAATGGATGGGGGAATTAAGAGCTGAAAATATAGAGCAAGAGTTTTGCAGCGTTGTAGTAAAAAATGTAATAATGTTCACAGAATATTTTGATTCTACGAAAATTGGGATGAAAATATATGATAGATGGATCTACAAATTATTTTATAAAATATCGATCCTAAGGAAAAGTCGTAAATTCCCAAGAAATTTATATTAATAAAAAAACATGTTCATACTTCTAATAATAAAAAATGAAAAAAGTAATTAAAAATACGAACAACATAGCAGTTTACATTAGTCCAACTTCTGAATTTTCAATAACTGTTGCTAAATTTACAAGAACTTACAAATAAGGTTTATCGCTTAATATGGGTCAGATTCTCAATTTACAGACTGAAACATCTTACCCCTCAGAGAACTCGTCTGCGGTAACTAGCGCAAACTAAACAACTTAGTACAATAAATAGTGTTGCAACTTCACTGCTCGACCAACTCTATTCATTGCCTCACTATTCGAAATAAGCAAGGGAATTCTCACCGCCCTCCAACGATCCAACAATTTATAATATCAATCCTCCAACCATTCTTCCAAACTGCTTATTACCCAGGGCAAACTACCCCATCGCCGTCATGAATACCGCGCTAAAATAAACAGAAAACTCCCTTATCAACGTAAGACCAGAACAAACCTAATTATCATTCCGCAGCGAATCCCATCAGCCGCTCCGCGCAAGTAGAAACAGCCGGGCTCCGGTCGGACCTGGCTCCGCTAAAACGCAAATTACCATCTCTCTTCCCTCGCCTTTCTTTCATCTTTCCGTCAAACGAGACGCTTAAATTCCGCCCTAACAAGACCCCCTTCGTTCCGTGCTTAGCTCTCCCATCTACGCCCGCGGCTGATCCTTCCTAAACTCCCGCCTTCCAAACCGCTCCGAATCGCCTGACTGTCCGTGAGACGGGCCAGAATTTCGCGCTCCGCGTGTAAACACACGCGCGAACTCGTTTCGCCCGGCTGATTGACGGACAAACGGTTATCGCGTGCGGGCCGAGCTAGCCTCGAGTCAGCGGCTCGTCAAAACACGGCGATGGCCAAGTTACGCGGGGCTGTGCATATACTGGGCTGAGTTATTGGCTGATGATGATGATAATGATGGTACGTCGGGGTGAGAGGGTGCTGGGATTGTTACGAGCGCGGGGTGAGTGCAAGCTTGGCGGTGGCGAGAGTTTGATTAAATATGGTGAAGGATGGGCGGGTTGAAGGGTGGGTTCTTGTTAACGTCTGTCGATGCGCACGGGGCTGAGGATTTTAAAGAAGCGGGGTGAGATGGAGACGTTGAGGGTTTTGGGTTGGTGGGATGGGGTGAAGGGTGTGTTTAGGGTTAGGATGTATGATAACGTTTTTGTTTTGATAGTGTATATTTTAGATGAAATTAATTGGGGATTATTTGTACTGAAAGCTTTTATTGATTCGAGCTTTGGATGATAATTTATTTCGTATTATCAATGAAACGTTAATAAGATTTGAAATTAATCTGGCTTTACGTAAATATTAAAATAACAGAAAATCATTTATATTGACGTCGAACAAATTTTGTTATATCCAGGGATAGAGATATGTCAAATTTAATATTTTCAATTAATTTCGAAAATAACGCAAGCAATTTAATCACTAATAATCCAATATTTGATACCTGAATTTCAAAAGAAGACTTATACCTCAATGAAAATAGCTTGTTCTTTATTTGTCATATTTATCATCAGTCAACATTAATATTTAAATTAAAAAAAAAGTAAAACGTTTCACAATCATAATCGCATTCACGAACAAATATCACGTCAGCTCGGCTTTTCAATACAATCAAATTGTAATGAAAAAGATTAAATTTAATTCTCACACGTACATATTTCCTACCTTTTAGTCTACATATTATACACGAACCCAGCTTATCAAGTACTCGCTGACCATAATTTTTCTCTCCTAAGATGACATTGTCATGACCTTGATTGAAGCGTAATAGGAACAAGGTGGATTTTGCCGAACACGGCCCGCTGGATTAAGCATCGCGCCGCTTGAAGGAGTAGTCCTGTCGAAGTGCATTTCATCAGCTTTAATCCCCGTGATAGATTGCCTTAGCTGCTTTTCCTTCATCAGGTAGATTGAGTTTAGCGGTATTTTTCATCTTCTTGAGTAATTTATTTCGAAGTTATTAATTGTATATCCTTTTAATACGTGTTTATATTTATTAAAAAAAAATTTTAGTTGATTACAGCCTGGTTTTTCTTTTGTAATTATTCATTATTGACTTAAAAGTAGTTTTCATTTATAGAGGTATCAATATGATAAGTAGAAGTAACTTAAATAAACTAAAAGTTGTGCATTTTCCACTTTATATAAAAATTTATTATTTTTCAACATTAGTAGAAGTAACTATAGAATAGGATTTACAATTCAAAGCTTGAACGAATCTTGAGGAAAAGATTATAAATAATATTATTTAAAAGTTAAAGAAAATTTAATTTTGTATATCTTATGATTCAATAAAGCAATAAAATATAAAATACGAATTGAATGCATTATAAATTTAATGATTAATTGAAGGTAGAATTTTTCAACTAAATAATATAATTTTTAATGCTGCTAAAAATAAATGTAGTGATCGGTATATCAATTTGAATAATGTTTTTAAAGACACCTTAGTCGTAACTACGAAAAACAAACATAAAATTGTCTAAACATTCATTCACCGAAGTCTGCACATGTTAGTGCACACTAATGCTTATGTACAGTTAAAAACGCATACATACTCGTACATGACGCGTGCTTATTTTTTGAAACCCCTGTATTCGATTTTTCTGCACTCTTAAAAATCAATATCTATACGATGAAATATAACAAAAAATTAATTAATCAAAATACTTTTAAAAATTAATTACGTTATTAAATTTAATAAACTATGGATTATTTTCAAATAATGATTCCATCAACTGATTAATTAAACTCTAAAAATATCTAAGATCACATTTCCATCTAACAAAAAATAATGACCCATCGCATTCTAATAACCCATCACTTACTCAAAATTTCATCAATCTCAAACTCAAAAATCGCATCAATCCACGTCGCCCCAAAATCCCAACCCCTTTTTTACCTCACCGTCACACACCCGCCGTAGCCAACACGCCAGATCAAACCCGACATCCGAATCAAAACTTTAATCCCTTCACGTTCGAGCCTTCTTCCTGACATTTCGGACGCCACTGTCCGCTTATACTCGCCGCGCTCTCTAACTAATTAATGTCACAGCCCCAAAATCGATCTCCATGATAAACTTTCCCCACGCGCATCCGAGCAAGACACAGTTCGGAACATCGCGAATTCCCCGCTGAGTATTTTCACCCACCAGTCCCCGCAAAGTCGGACTATTTCAAAGGATTTTCCGCGAGCCGCTTTCACCTTTCCTCCTATGTTTGAACTTTCAATCTTGCGCGCCGTATTTCTTCTCTCGTGGCTGGCGAGCTTCTTTATTATACGTATACTCAAACAACGAACCGGAATACTCCGTAAAAATTTGATGTATCGAGAGCGCGCTGCATACCCTCCTTTGAATAATGCATCCACCGAAATAACGCGCGAGTTTCGTATGATCGACGGTAATTAGAAATTTCGAAAAGAGCCGGTGGATCAATTTGATAACGATCCAGCCCGCGCGCGCGGGTCGCGCGTGAAAATCCGAAAATTACTTGGACGAGGCGCGCTCACGGGAAATTGGGTAATGTAAACCCGTTAAACGCAGCGTCATGCGCGGATCGCGATATACTCGACGGTGATATCGATATGCAGCGTTGCATATTGGCCAGTAGTCGATATACACAGCGGAGAGCCCGGCTTATTAATGTTTGCGGGCACAAATATTGTGCTGCGCGCCTGATACGCGCCTGATTCTGAGATTAATGACAGGCCCGGGTAAACACGTGTTTTTCACGGCTAATTATCGAGATTTGAATAAAGCGCCGCTTGTTTTTGCATCTGCTAAATTTAATACCTCCCTCGCTTTGTTTGTCTAACGCAATCAACGCGCGTTGAATTAATACTCGGCATCATTCCTAATCCAATCTCCAAAAACAAGCTCACCGAAAAATTTCAAAGTCCAACAGCAGCCAGCCAACTAGCAAACTTAAATTTTCAGAGCGAGCGAGCTAAGCATCGATCAAGCGCCGTCGATTCTCAAACGCGCACGTAGTAAACGCCACTTATTCGCCGACGAATTCCCGGAGCTCTCTTGCATTTCGCGTGCGAGCCAGGCCGGCGCGCAGCCGTGCAAATTCAATCAGGAGGATTCCTGCACGAACTTCGCCGTCGACTGATTTACCTGCGCGCGTCTATATTACGAGCGCGTCGATTATCTGTATGGGTGCGCGTAAGAGAGAAGGCTCGATTAATCGGGGAGTATATGCGTGTCTCTGCTGTCTGTGGGATAACGAGCGCTGGGGTATATATGCGATTGTTATTCGGGCCGGGGGTGATGGTTTTTTGCTGCTTTCGGATTCGAGATCAATTTAGATGTAAAGTGCGTGGGGTTGTATATGGGTTGGGATATGTTTTTTCGAGATTGCATCGGTAGATTGTAAAAATAGGTGTGGTGGGTGATTTTGGGCTGATTGCCGGTGGTTGGAAATGGGATTTTTGGCAGTAAAAAGTTGTTTTTTTTTGTTTTTGTTTGTTGAGTTTGTTGGTGATTTGGGTGGGCCGATGTGCTAATGAATGTGGATGGATTAATTGTAGAATCTTTCAGAATAAAATAATTAATGATCCAATGAATCTTTGAATATACTTGTGTAACTTTAGATAAAGTTATAAATTGTATTAAAGATACGGATATTAGCTTACAGCTAACATCCTGTACGAGCCATTAAATTTAACGAATATTTGATCATTGATAATTTACTTTGTTTTAAATGTTTAAATTTATCGAATAACTTATGAATTCAGGAAATATAGACTGTCAATCTTTGGCATGGTGTCTTCAAATAGAAGTTGAAGTTTCAAAGATCAATAAGTATTCGAATTTCTATATCAAATTGTCTAGTTCTAGTTCGCCTGTCACTGATAAGTGAAAGTAACATAAAAATCAAGAGAACAGTGGAAATATTGGAGATCAAACATATTTAAAAAGAGACTGCCCTCAAAATCAAATATAATTTAAACTTGACTATCGTTTTTCTAATGTAGGTTTCGACGAAGATATTCAATAAGTAAAACCACCAATTCAGATTGGCACCAATTCAGACCGAGTATCGATGAGATCCATAATGTAAAGTGAGACTTATCACTTGTCTTTACATCGTTTACTTAAAAAAGTCGCTCGTTCAAACTTTCACGAGACCGATAATTAGAGCTTCAGGCAAAAAGGAGATGTGGTTAATGTAGTGACTATCTTATATACGTGGAATATTGCTTGCTATAATGGGAGCTATAAGGGCATCGTTTACCTGCTAAAATCTGGATCAGATCGTACTATAAAAGGCAATACCGAAATAGTGGCTCTACACGTAAGTATGAAGAAGAAAAGGTGTCAAAAACTTGCTACTTTATGACGCAGATATTAGTATGCTGATTTTACTTCTAAATCCATCTCTACGCCTTCTTACAAGACATTTGAGAACAGAAATCATTCAGTGATAATGGTGTTAATTTGGATGCTTGGAGAGAAATAATTTTGGTGACTGTGATACATCAGATTATCTAATAAAAAATCAACTCACGGTGCAGTAAAAGCAGTAGATCAAATCGAATCATTGCTAGCTCAAAGCCCGTATTTCGAGCTGGTTTAACAACATTCTTTTTCAACGAAAAAGATTTTTCGTTCTCTTTCATTTAATTTATAGGATACCGCGAATTTGGTATAGATAAAATTATGAATCCACTAATAGATTGACGTGGAACGATTTAAAAAGCTTAATAAGCTTAATATGTGTTATCCCAAACACTAAATCTACAAACCCCGTAACCACATAAACTTATGTTCTAAACCTAGGAAGTTTAACACCATATAACCTAGACTATTAATCCAGAAACCCTATGCCAGTAAACCCTAAATCAATAACCCTTAACTCATGAACTGTATAAATAAAATTTAAACTTAAACTTATATATTATATTTTAAATCTCATAAAACCCGAACCTATCAACCATAATCTAACCTTACGGATGTAAGGTTTATGAGTTTAAGAGTAATAAATTTAGGTTTATGGGTTTAAGGTTCATGCTTCACAGGTTTTCATATACCATACTTTTTCATGTTAAAGAGCTTAAGGTTCTTGCTAATACAAATATCGAGCAATGCTGCACTAGTTTTTTAATAAAAGATGCGCAGCCGCGATTTTTAGCGCCGACTAATGGATAGATGACAAAGCGCATCGAGGAGTAATAAAATCGAGATTTACGCGAGTAGCCGGAAATCCCGCGCCTGTTCCAGCAATTTTCTCGCTGCAGTTATGAAAGTTTAATTGACTTTTTAATCTCTAGCGCTCTCACGAACAATCGATTCTGATGGACTATTGAGATACTCTTTTTATCGCGTGTTTCTATGATTGGCTTCAAATTTGAAGCTGTACAGTGCGCATTACTAGTGATCTTCCTTTGTCCGGAAAAAAATTTTAATTTGTACGCAGTGATACTAATGTTTACAAAATTCACTCGATCACGTAAAAATGAAAAAGAGACGACAATTACTAAAACAAAAATCACTTAGAATCAAACTAAAACAAGCCATTAATAATCAAAACAATTACATCCTGCCCTTATTTTCTACAAAACAGAAGCCTATAAAACTCACACTGTACATCGTAGTGTTTTACTAACACCTTAATCCCCTCGAATCTCGTAAATAAATTCGAGAAATCGCTCTTGCACTTCTTATCCACAAAATTTTTTACCACTTCTCCTCTCTCACTCTCCGACGCTCTTCAAAGCCATATCGAGGGCTAGAAACGCGGAATTTACCGGCGTCTTTATCTTTACTGCTTCTGCGAGCCGGGGCTAGAGAAAGCCCCGAGATAAACCGGCTCCGCGTGCTTATCGCTTTGCCCCGCTCAAAGGGACGAAAAGCGTTTAAACAGCCGCTTTTTAGTGTCTCGCGAGAGACCGAGATCCTTCCGGGATATTTAGCCGGGTTATCCGTCTTTCGGAGTCAAGCTGTGTGTATTAATCGGTTATTTGTGCTGCGCACTCGCGGAGGGAGAGCCTCGGAGGAACGGAAATGCCGGAGTTTCATTATTTGGTTGTCATAATTGCGAGTAAATAGAGTGAGCATCGTCTTGTTGGTGGGGAGGGATTCCGGGGGCTTTGAGTTAAAGGGGAGAGTAAAAAGAATTTAATGAAGTTGGGAAATAAATTGGGCTTGGCTTCGGGAGGTATCAAGGCTTCTTATGAATGTGCCGTGGTGGAAATGGATCTCTTGGAATTCCGTTTATTTGTTGATGTATAAATAAGCTTTTTTTAAATGTAAAAATAAATAGAGATAGGTAAATGTGGAAATCAGATTAGTTGGGATACCGCAGTTTTTACAATATTTTTAGTAGGAATTTTCATTTGATGTTTTTTGTAAATAAAAGCGTGCTGTTATCAAAAAAAACTGGAAACAACAAAATCTAATTATTTTTACATTGTTAAATTCATAAACTTGTTACATCGTTAAAACAATAAACCAATATTTATTTGAGTTGCCCAGAATTCTTTTCATTTCAATCAACAACGTTATGAACTTTTATAAGCAATCAATAACCTACTTTTTATTCGAAACAAAATTTATTGACAAACTAAATTATGAAAGCTCTTGTATATTGATTCACGGCACGATAAACAAGTCTTTAAGAAATGAAGAAATAACAAGCGAAATAAAAATTAAATTACTCGAACGAGAGGCAAAAAAGACCCGAACAAAGAAAATCGGATCCTAGAAATAGTCCAAACAAAGTCGGAATTTCTATACTTTAATTACGCCAAGCCGATCGATCCTCCACATACGCTCCAGTTGACTCTCTTTCCACCCCTCTCTCTAATCCCCTTTTCGAGCCCCCCTCGCGAATAAGATTTTCCCGCGGCGAAACAATGCGAGCGGCGCGTGTGACGAAAAGAATCGGTGCGCTCAAAAAACAAAAGGAAATATAGCGCTTGGGAGAGAGAAGCCGAGAGAGGCGAAAAGAAACAAAGAGATTAAGAGGAAGGAATAAAATAGAGTGAGAGGAGAGAAAGTATCCTCGCATTTTCAATGCGGTGCCGATCGGTCCGAGGATTTGGAGGCCCCGGCTCTAATTAACGAGCGCGAGCCGAGGCACAAAAGGCTAGCTCGGGCTCCGGCAGAAAGAGCTTAAATAAAACAGGGCAGGCCGGGCACAATCTATCCTCCCGCATCTGGCTGCCGAAATAAAGTTTTTCTTTCGTCGGCGACGTTTCGCTTGCGTTGCAGTAATTCGAGGATTTTTTTTTTTTTTTTTTTTGAGGAGAGGGTGGTAGCGATCGATTGGGCGATTTCGCGCTTGTGCTTGCAGGTTTCGGTGTGCCACAGCGCCGCGCGCCGCATTTTTCTTTCGCTTTTAATTATGTAGGTACGTGCTAACGAATTGCTGATGAATGGGGGCGGGATTAATGGCTTTGCGATTTTTTTAATTAACCGGAAGTGAAATAAATTAATTAAATTATTCTTTGTCTTTTTTTTTGATTGTGTGGAATCACGGTTTATTCCTTTATTGAAAAATGGGTTATTAATATTTGGAGTAATAAAGTTTTTTTTTTGTTTTCCTTCTGTCTATAGTATTTACGTTATAATTGTTGACACTCAGGTCATGAACGTTATTGAAATGTATCAGAAAAATGTTTAATATTATGAAAGAGTTTAAGATTGTTTCAGTGTGGTATCAAAAATCTAATTTACAAATAATAAATAATTATGATATTTTCTAATACAGCACTGAGAAAAATGTATTCTGGACGCGAGAAGACAAATCTGGTTGTCGAGAATTTTTTTGCCTCAATAGAACATCCATTTGAAGTAAGTGGAAATATTCTCAAAAATGACATTGAAGATTCTTGCTTCTAGCAAAAATCCTTTTCTTTCTAGAAGCAAACCATTTGAAACCACTTAATAACACTCGTGAAGAATATTCATTCGAAAAATTGACAATCGAGTTCGAGAAGATTTCCGCTTAATTCAAATAGAATTCTTCTTGAAGCAAGTGCACGGTGAAGAAAAGGATATTCCTCTTGCTTCTAACGGATCGCTACTATGACGAAAATTAAACTTAAATCAACTCGAGACAAGAGGGCTCCACTTGCCTCCAGAATACATTTTTGTGAGTGTACATTGCCAGAAAAAGTTATTTTGAAGCAAGTGGAATTAATTTTCTTCAATATGACTTCATTTTGATTTGGAATTCAAACCGATTCATATTTGAATAATAGACTCTTATTAGACTATTATTGTTCGTATTTAATTTCTAGGTAATAAATAATTTTAGAACCTTTAAATGAACGGCTCTAGGAGGATGAGGTTTCTTTTAATAGGAAGAGGATTTTTTGTTACAAGCTAGAATCAGCATCGTCATTTTTAAATGCATATTTCCACTTGTATCAAAAACATTTAAAAGCAAATGGATTTCACTTGCATCCAGAATATATTTTTCCGATTGTAAATTTGAAAACCAAATTACTTCATTAATAAAAATTTATTCTGGGTGCAATAAGACAAATTCAGTTGACTATGCTCCGTTTATTGCAAAAATAAAGCTGCTTGTTTGAAGTAGAAATAATCTAATAAATATAAAAATTCTCAATGAGCTTGAAAAAAATTTCCATTTGATTCAAGTATTTTTACTGCAAATGCTAAAAGAATAGCGAATGTTTATTAGTCAGAGTATTAGTGAGTGAAATGCAATAGTTTTTTTAAACAAAAATATATATTAGTTATTATTCTATACTAGAAATAAGCGAATTTTTTATTGTAACCACCAGAGCGAGATCAGGTGAATTCTTTTTGCGTCTACATTGAAAAAAATTTATTCTGGACGCGAGAAGACAAATGCGATTGTCAGGAATTTTTTGCCTCAATAGAACATCCATTTGCAGGAAGTGAAAATATTCTCAAAAATGACATTGAAGATTCTTGCTTCTAGCGGAAAATCGTTTTGCTTCTAGCAAAATACCTCTTCTTTCTAGAAGCAATCCACTTGAAACTACTGAGTTAGTACATTTCGTTACTAGTGCGAGAAAGTGATTTGAGCCTCGTGTGGATGTTTGCCAAGGCCATATGAGGCTGAAATCGCTTCTACGCTCATATATCGAACCATATTTTTTGATACGACGTGCGCAAAGCTGGATTTGGAATACGCTTTTTTATGCGAGCGTGCGCGAAATCGAGCTTTGCGCACGGAATATCAAAAAATATTTTTTGAACTAGGCTCAAATCACTTTTGCACTAGTATCGAAATGTACTATATCAATAAAAAATTAGATTATAAATGATATTTTAAATTTAAATTAAAAATAAAAAAAAATTAAAAATATTATTCATTTTTTTTAATGTCAATGTGTGTTATCATAAGAAATATTTCTTAGACATTTACGATATTAACATTATTGTAATGATCTAATTAAAGAATGTAAAATATCTCAGAATGAGAATGATTATTTTGAATATGATAAAGCTATGAAAGTAGATTGTCCAAATGATAATCAGAGTAAATGTATACAACGCAAGATAAATTAAATTCAGATACTAATTTTGACGAAGATGGTAAATTTAAAAATATATATATTAGTTTCAAATATATAAAATTAATTTCTAAATTATAGGACATTCAATCTTTACCTCGTTCTACAGTGTCTGTGATTATTCAAGAGGTTATTAAAAACTTTTGGATTGATAAATTGTTGCCAACGCTAGAAAATGAAGTTGTCAATTGTTTGGATGATCATAGTGGTATAAGTAAAAAAAATATTTGAATATTTAAAAGAACCAATACATGATCTTCAACCTGAATATAAGCAACTTTGTTATTTAGAATCCGAAGGTTTTTATGTAACTCCAACTAAGGACAAGTGTGAAGAATTAGACATCCACTAACCTAGTTTTAAACCCTTGGCCAATTTTATTGGAGAAATTTCTACCAGGGGTAGGATTCTGATTCCTTATGTCGCTATATAGACATAAAGGTATAAGCGCTATAACCGATCATATGTTTT
>UELX01002419.1:0-31301 GCA_900480035.1 Eupelmus urozonus | reverse complement strand
AGTACCAAAGTATGTGATACATTTTTATTAAATGTAAAAGTATTAGTCAGATTTTTATGAATTAATGTAACAAAATTTCAGGGAAGTTCGTTATGGAATCTACGGAACTAAAGTAGCCAGCTTTTTATATGCATTATTAAATGAAAATAGATTCTACGATGGTACGTATATTTATAGTTGAGTTATACATACTGTTTTAAGATCGTAATTTCATGAAAAACGTATTTTATTAGGTGTTATCGAACGCAAGAATGTTAATTGGTTTGCTCATCCACTCTATGAGAAAGATGCATTGGAATGCTTTATACCTGAACCTTTAGAGTCATACGAAGTAAGTAGAGTGATTTTAATATTTATATTTTTAAAATTTTATAATTACTGCATTCTTATAAATAAAAAAAATATTCTTTTCTTGCTACAGAAAGATCTAGCTACTGAAACTGTTTCGGAAGTGATAGGGGTGCGCATTGCTTATAAAGCTATGCTGAGAGATTTTCGTACCCAGCAGAATGAATACCAAAAAAGTCTCGATATATCAAAATTAGATACTCAATCCCATTTATCTGATAAATTGTTCTTCTTGAGTTATGCTAAAGTAAGTTTTATTATCTTTTATTTGAACATTTTATTGATCGCTCGATTATTATTTTATTGTAAAATTGTATTTTTTCAGTACCATTGTTATCTGGGTAAAAAAGTATTATCTACAGTCATTTCTAATATAAATGAATTTTCTTACGCATTCAAATGTTATGATAATCAAAATATGATTCTATCAAAATGTCATCAGAAAGGTTTTGAAATTCAAGACAAAAGTATTTTCTTAAGTTATGAGTAAAAACAAAAGAGTCGATATTGTAATTAAAATATTAAATTAAACAAAGTATTCAAAAGTGAGTATTTACACAAATGAAAATATTTTTTTAATAAACTTATAATAGTCGATATAATATTCTTCTCATAAATATTAGATAAAATTAAAAAATTTAATTTACAAATATTTTTCTATTTTATTTACTTGCCCATAACCCTTATCCTTTTATAAAAATAATATGTAAAACTGTACAATTATATTTTAATTTTATTTTTAATTTGTTTTTGTTGCTTTAATATATTAAACCCTAGTAAAGTTAACTTCTGACTATGTGTCATATAATCTAGTAAATAAAATAAGATTAAGCTACATGCAAAGAGTAGCTATTTTTTATTTTAAGTACTCCCACATTGCCATTCTAATGCAAATTGAGATATAAATAATTTAAAATATAATTCTTATATAATAATATAAATTCTTAACTAAAAACTTAAAAATTCGCAGTTAATCACAGCGAGCCATGTATAAAATAACAATAGTAAAAAAAAAACATCTAACTAAATACACCCAAAACTCATCCGCCAAGCACCCGTAACTATAAAACCAAAAATCAAGAAACCCAAGACAAAGTAAAAGCATTCCCCAAAGAAAAAAAAAACACCCATAAAGCTCGCGGCTCGCGCGCTGATCGCCGTCGTCGCTCTTTTCCGGCTCTCGGAGCGCTCTCGGCATAAATTCGCGATTTCGCAGGTAATATGACGGAGGAGAGCCCGGGCCAGCTCGCGCGCTCACAATAACGTACGGCCTCGTAAACCTGGCAATGTCCTCGTAATATAATGTAGCCACTCTTCGGCTCACGTGTCGGCTGCGCGCATTTCTATATACATATAATAATACACACGTACGCAGGCCCGCCGCCGCTTATTTATGCGCCTGTATTTTTATTCGCGCAATGTTTATACTTCACGCCGGCTACGTGAGTGCGCCTCCTTTCTCCGCTGGCTTTTCGGACGAGGCGACGAGCGCTGAATTATTATATGGGAAGCGCGGGGTTTTATATATGCGAGCGCGAGCTTTTGAACGGCATCGATTGAATTGTATATAGGAACGACACGCGTTAGCCTGTATTTTCATGTTAATTATCGGAGCGAGGCTGGGCCGCTGGTTACGCTCGTGTGTACACGTTTATAATAGCGGCTAATTATTGCGTCGGTGGCTGGGTATGCGGGGCTCAGCGGTGATAGATGCGAGTTTCATTGTTCGCGATTTAATAACGATGATTTTGCAATAGGGATCGAGAGCTCTGACTCACGCGTCTGTGGGCTCGATCTGCGTGGATTGACGTGGGATGCGCTTTACATACCTGGAACAGAAAGAAAAGGTTTTGGTTAATTGATTATGTATATTGCAGGCGTATTATCATAATAAGATGTATTGCGCGCGCATTAAGGCCTGTTCTACAATCCTTATACGTAGGAATTGTTTATAGCTTTCATCAGTTTCGCGAAACAAAACGAGCGTCAAAACAATCTAGCACCGGCTTTACAAGCGTAATTACATTCTTCAGCCTGGATTCGCACAATGAAAAACCCGGCTGCAGTATAAGCATTCACCTCGCTCGGAAAGCTCGAACGCATATTGTCGGATAATCGAGAGGGGCTCGCAAATTGCTTTTCTAAAACAAACCAATTTAACACTCCCTACACGCAACATCATCATTCGGACTTTTCCGATCTCCTATAGCCAGCCTCTCGGCACATAAACAATCGGCGCTCCCATTGTCCCTGCCGCCGCGGTCCATAAATCGCTCTTTCTCCAAGCCAGCCGCAGCGACACGGCGCCGCAGCCTTACACATCCGGCCGGCTTGCGCGCCGCTCGCTCTTTCACGTTAAACTGGAAATAGAGACGAGCGCGTCCGCCCTTTCGAAATATCGGCGAAGGTCCATCGCTCTCCGATCGGTTTCTCTCTCTCTCCGCTTAATTAAGTGAGAGCGACTAGCGCCAAGTAAATTCACGGCGCTGCACATCTGCAGCAGCAGGCTGCTATAGTATATAGCGGAGGGAGAGAGAGAGCTAGCAGTCGGCGTGGCGGTTAGATGCCCGCGTGTTCGCTCTCTCATGATATATGTGAGCCGGTGCGAGAGCGGAGTGCATGTCCGTGAGAGAGAGAGAGAGAGAGCTGGCCACGCCTACCAACAGCGCGGCCTAATTGAGTGATCGAGTATACGCCGAGCGTTGTTGGCACCCCCGCGTACTGCTGTGCAGTAGCGCGAGGAGTAGTCGTGTCGAGGGAAGCTTGTACACGACGAGCTGGGTACTACGCGCGCGTTCGTACACATTGCGCTCTGTGCGCGCGGCTGCTTCTGTGCTTGCGAGAGCGCCAATCTCGCTCTCGCGAAACCTCTGCGAGAGCGTATGTCCGTCTGACTGGCTGCTGTTACTACTGCGGGGTTTGGGGGTGGGCTGGTTGTGAGCGGCAAGATTTTGTAGATTGGGTGTGGACATGGGCTTTTTGCTTTGGCGGAGTGCGTGTTGATGTTTTGGGGAGGTTTGCTTTTTTGGAGGTTGCTGCAGGAGTTGCGATTGATTGTTTAATGGAATTTTTTGAAAGGGTTTTTAAATTAAATTTATTTGAATTATATATATGTTATCAACTATGTAGATTTGAAAGAGTGGAAAATCATTTATTCGAAGTGAATATGCTTTCATTTATGTGAGTGAAAGCATATGTACGTAAAATAAGTGATTATTTTCATTTCTTCTGATTTAGACTGAAATTATTTTTTTCAAAAATCACAAAATAATTTTATAAATACACATTGTTATAAAAAACCCATTACCAGACTTTAATCGTCACATTAAGACATTATAAATAAAATCTCATCCTCACACACAACCGCTCAACCATTCAAAAACCTCACCCAAGAAGAGGCCTTTGACCCCCGACAAAAATCCCCGCTCGCGTCCATCAATCCGGATTAAAGACAGCGCGACGTCCGCGGACAAGCTACAAGTGATTAAAGCGATTAAGCCGTCGGCGCGCTCCGTGCGCACACAAAGCGCAAGAAGCCCGCCGAAAATACTCCCCCCCAAAAAGAATGCCCAGCCGAACCCCCGCCGTCTCATCCAGCTCTCGCACTTTTATCACCGCGCTCTCTTCCGGGCCGCTCTCTCAGCTTTGACGGCGGCCCGCGCATATATAAATTCGCCGAGATTAATCGCGGCTAATTACGACAGGCCGCGGGATCTTTTAAAAGGAGGCAGCTCGATCATCAATCATCCCGCGCGCCGGCAGGGCCGCTGACACAATGCCGCGTTTCATTATCAGCGCGCAGCGGCGGCCCCCGAGCGCAACCGCAAAGACGTCGATTACTTCGTCGTTTTTCTTCGCGGTGCCGTTCCAAAGCGGCGCGCTTCTCGTTTTTCTTCGAGCCGGAGGGGATATGGGTTGTAGGCTGCGTTGCTTGTGAAATAATAAGATGCGCGAGAGGAGAGTTTAAAGAGGAAGCGCTGAGGAGAGGACATGACAAATCGAGGAAAAATTCGACGAGGAATCTGGAGAATTAGGGAAGCTGGGTGAGAGGATAGAGACGCGGGATTCGCGGGAGCTGGGATATTGAATTTACAAATCTTGGCTGACAGGGAAATTGATAGAGATGGGAGGACGGTTGACAAGTGGATTGGGAACAAGTGGTTTGGTGAGTTAATGGTTTTGATGTATTCGAAAGATAATTTTACTAGAGAAGAGATTTTTTTAATAACCTAGAATATTTAATGATTTCAATTTGCGTTTTGCAGACATGCAGATTCTGCTCCACTAAAAACCAAGCAAACAAAACAAAAAAAAGTCCAAAAAAACTAACAAACGAAAGCAAATTATTTTATATGCAAAGCAGGCCGAGCCCAGCCAAATTAAAAAGAAAAACCCGATACGCCCAAGTAGCTGTACCTCCCTCCCGAAAGGGTAAGCCAGCAACAGCAAGAAAGCGCCGGCTGGAATAGGCCAAGCGCCCGGGCCTTGCGTAAGAAACAAGAATTAAAATACAAAGAGCCGAGCGCGCGCGCAGAAGGAAGAGGAGTAGACCTTAAGACTAGACAGGGACAGAAAGGAAAAGCAGCACGAGAGGAAGACAGCATCAGCAGCACCAAGGGGGGGAGGAGAATGGGTAATTAATGCAATTCTAAAATATGCTAATTCGCTCCTTTACAACGCTCACTGTCTCGAGATTTCGCCCCCGGCGCAATTTACATACGCGCGCTGTCTGGTGCTTGCTTGCGCGCAAAGCCGCGCCGCGCGCCGCAAAGGATACGCGACGGGGCGACACAATAGGAACGAAGACCTGTCCTGGCTGCCGTGTTGCGAGGATTAAACGATGCCGACTCTCCTGCTGGCTTCTCTGAGAGGGCTTTTTATAGTAGTGGTGTATCGGCCGGGAGTTTTTGTGCTGGATCTGCTGGTTTTTGTCGGAGGAGTGAGTTATTTAGATTTGTGGAGGTGGGGTTGGTTGGTAATTAAATTTTGGTGGGGTTTTAAGATTAAGAGAGTGGATGATAGTTTTGTGGCGTTTGTGTGTAGTGGATATAGAGATAATTTAATAAACTTTTGTAATTTTGATAAAATTTTATTATTATTCTTCCAGACTTCACGATTGAACACATACTCTTCGATTCGCGTCACTCCCGACTCGGAATTTTCAATTTCTGAACTTCACCGCGTTACATACAGAAAATCTATATTCTCGCGAGCTTCGCGATCCGGCTCGACATTTCCCGATTTCCAGAAATCTAATTTCTACAACACCGCGAAGAGCCCCATACTCGTTTTTTGAAAGCACACCGGCATCATCTCAACTTCCCAACCCTTTTTCCTCCTACCTTCCGCAACATCAGCCGACGCACACACGGCAGAGAGTTTTGAAGTTGGATTGGGAAAATGATCGCGGAGAGAGAAAAAGGCGGAATCGAGAGCCGCGGGCTTAGTTCTATGGCTCCGCTTCGCTTTCCTTCAGCTTCGTATGGTATAGGCTTCTATCCGCGTTCGTCGGAAAGAGACGCGGAGGAAGAGAGAAAGGTGAGCTCTGGATGGAAACTTGTATTGCCGTGGGTTTTATCTGAGCGCGGACGGCCGTGAGAGTAGCTGTACGTGCTTTTGAAATTTATATATCGGCTGGCGGCTTGAATATTTTATGAATCGCATTCGCTACGCCGCATTAAGGATAATTTCTGATAGCGGCTGTCTTTTTTTTTTGTTTGAGAATTATTGAATATACACGTTTTTCCAGATATTTAATTCTGCCGGTGAATAAAGTATTGATTAAGCTTTTTACAATATAACGATAAGTTATTTTTTATTTGATCGAGCTAATATCGGAGTTTAATCCGAACGGTGCACTCGTTAAAAAATCCCCGTCTTCGATAATAGAAAGTAAATATCATCCTGATTATTTTAAAATCACTGCAGTCTAATTGCAAAGTTAATTGAGTAGACTGAGCAAATGCAAGCACCTTGAAGCATGCAAAACGTTCAGCTAGCCCGATCGAAGCTTGCTAAAAAAAAAAGAAAAAAAATAGAATCCGAATCCAGCCGAGATTGGTCGAAAATTAGCTAGAAACGAGAACGAGTGGAAGGGGCCTGGAGAGAGAAGAATACAGGAAGACAGGGAATTGAGAGAATCAGGAAGATGATCCGATCGGATAGAAGTTAAGTACGAACGACGCTCTATATACAGAGAGAGAGAGGGCCAGTAGCGATTTCGCGATGAAGGAGGAAGGGTAATTACCGATAGGCAAGAGAGAGAGAGGAGCTATCGCGCGGAACGAAGTGGATATTGGAAATTGCCCCTGTGTAGCTTCGGCAGCCAGCGCGTTTTCTCTTTCGCCCGGCGCGCTGGGGGGTTAATTCCCTGCGATACGAATACTAAAATATCGAGATAACCCCTCGCCGGAGGGTATAGGAGGGGAGGAGGGATACTTTCTCGTAATGTAGGCAATTATTACTTTTGTCACGTTTTAAAGCGCTCGGCGCTCGGCGCTCCGTGCTATTAAACAATTTCGCGAAGAATGGATGGAGTAAGAGCGCACTTTGTCGGGGGTATAAATTATGGATGTCTCGATCGGTTGATACCAAATTTTTTTTACTTATTTGGGCAGATGTGACAAAAATGGACATATGGAATTTTAAATTATCGATTCTGTAATTATTAAGTAGTATAATGAAAGTGGTGATAATTGTGTGCTTGAAAGTGGATCTCAGATGTTGAATTTAAAAATAAAAGATCTTAAAACTGCAGTCTCATTAATCTAAAAGATTCCATTAAACGCTATATAATTTATTAAACCGATCATCTCTTGAACATATCAAAAAACTCTATCTTTACCCAGCCCATCACCAATTCATCAACAACAAAAAAAGAATCGCCAAATAATTCACTTGACAAAATCCCACCCGACTTACAACCAAACCCACCTGAATAAAACACGAAGCCAAGCCCCGCCGGTAACCTATCCCGCTCGTCGTTATTACATGGATTTGCTCTCCCCCCACCTCCCTACCTTCTCCAAAACGATATTACACCCCATCCCACGCACAGCAGCCACGCCGTCCAGCCGCGCCTCGCCAGAATAAGATATAAGCACCTCGGCGATAACCGCCGGCAAGAGCCACTGGTAGCTCAGCTCAGCTCTACGACGTCGACGTCGTCGCGCCGGCTAATCCTCAGCGCTGGCTGCCTCGTTCCCGGCTACGGTAATCCTCCCTTAACGGATCGTTAACAGCCGATAATCGAGCCTTATCGGCGCCCATTGCAATCCGTTTAACGAGCATCCCGCTCGCACGCGCGCGCCACCTAGCGGCGCATATGACGAGGCGATTTGCATCTCCGTTGCTTTTCTATATATATAAGCGCAAGACCAGACATACGGCAATTAAAGCTTCCTTTTTCGGGACGCGCCGGCTTTAAGCGCGAGGTAATGTGGGCATTTTTAAGGACGGGAGGCGAGAATGTAAATTTGAAAGTTTTATAAAGAGGAATGGCGCAGGAGAGGCGCTTGTATATTGGCGGCCTCCGCTGTAATTGCCGATCCGTGTACCAGGTTTTTTTCGGGGCGTTATATAGCTGTAATTTTGATGGACGACGCCGCGCGGCGAGTCTGGGATGTTTGTAACGTTATAATTTGTCGAGGGAAAAAAAGCGTTATCGGCTAATTAGATCCGGTTGACACTTGCGATAGTAGGCTATAAAAGCGGATGCGCGTTACGGGCTTGCTTAGCGGAGAGGAAAAGGGAAAAAAGATTTTTGTGTGTCATTATCGAGTTACAAGAGGGCCGCTGCTTGTGTACTGGATGCTGCTAATTTTTCTGTGAGTTTTGTTTTTTTTTTTAAAGCGTTTATGTAAGTATTATACTAATAATGATTACACTTTTTCAGGGCTTTAATGATCGTCTTTATGACTTGGGCAGTGTTTTTAAAGGAGATACTAGAATCATTTGTTCCACTTGAGGATCAGGATTATCTTATGGATGAATCTCTAAATTTTAATATCACTAAAAGTAATATTACGTCGTATTACTCGACGTAAATTAATTTCGTAAACTATACCTAATACACCTACTAATTTTCATTATCATACCAGAAGCTTTTAGTAGCCTCCCATCAAATCAATTTAAATTTAAATCCCATTCGCTTAAAACCCGGATTAATTGTATCTTTTACGCGTTTCCCGCGGCACAAAATATTTTTACAAACCAGCCAAAATAAAGTCCTTATCTCCTCCGCGAGCGCTAAAAAGAACTTAATGCAAAGCATTACGCTCGTTTAGCTCGTTTAATTCCCCCCAATAAAAATGATCGCCTGCCAAAGCGTGAATTTATTTAACGAGCCGAAAAATTCGTTTAAAACCAGCCTCTCGACGCACGCACACCACCTCCGCGATATCTCGAACCTTTAGCATCTTTATAATCCTCGTAACATCGCTCACCTCCCGCGCGCGCGGAGGTAGCGGCTATATACGCGAGATAAAACTATAACTCGATTAAAGCGAGAGGGCGAAATTTCGCGGAGTGAAAAATCAATTACACTCCGAGTCTCGCGGCGGCTCGTAAATTCGCGCCGCGAATTTCGTCGCGAGATTAAGCAGCCGCGCGCCGTGCATTAGGCTATCTTTATTGCCGAGCTATCACGCCCTTACCTCGGGCTCTTTTTTTACTCTTTATTCACTGCGCGCTCGTCGTCTTTCTTTCGCGGACGCATGAGCACGCCGGCTCTATAATTCGCGGCGCTAACCTTTTACGAGGTAGGTGCCTGTCTTTCCTTCCACGTTTCACGCTTACTTCTCTCTTTTTTTTTTACTCGCTCGCTCGCGCACTCGCTTTCTTGTCCCTTTCAGTGTAATATACGACTGGCTGTTGAACGAGCCGAGAGAGCGGAGGTATCAGTGGGAGGGTAGGCGCGTGAGAGAGAGAGGAGCTTCTTTTGCGGGAGAGCTGACGACCACTACGTCAGCCGGATTCGCTTGAGTGTTACATACTCGGCTCTTTCTTTCTTAAGCTCGCGCTTTGTGTTTGTAGGGGGGTTTGGGGTTGGAGGTTTTACTGTTTTATGGGTTATGCGTTTTGGTTTTATTTTGTTTGTATTCTAAAACATATTGTTTTTTTTTTGTTTTTATTAATTTTGTTGGGTTTTGCTGTTGGAGAAAATTGTTATTTAAAAATTCCTAGTTTCAAGTGCTGTCTAAAATGTTCATAGCATATGTTCGCCTTGCCATAACCGACTGTTTCTACTGAACATTCTAATTTCTATTTTAAATTATTATAAAGTTTATTCGGACACAGACTGTGTGCAAGGCATTCTCAACGTCATAAAACTGACACAGTTGTACAACAAATAAACTATTTAAAACTCATTTTATTTTCAGTTCAACACATCCTTATCCACTACACGATCACATAAAGTGCCCGAATACACCAGCGGTATAAAACTCCGCTCCACAAAAATTCCTCCATCCCGAAACCCAACGAAAAAAAAAGAAAAACAAAAAAAGAACCCGCCCTTGGCACAGTGCGTAAATGCGTAGGTCCAGCCAGGCGTGATTGGCCAATTGGATCTGCCTCTCCCTAACCCACCCTCTACCTGTCCTCCATCGCGTCACTCAGGTCGCAAAATTATTGCTCTCTCGCATACCCATCTATATACACACAAACCCTCGCGGACGCAACCCGCTTCATTTGTACAGACGCAGGGGAACGGATCTCTCTCTATACACACCCACGCCCTTTGATGTATCAATTACCGGAATAGCGTCGAGCTGCAAAGTTTGTTTATTACGTTCGCGCGGCCCGGCAAATCAAAGTTCGACACTCTCCGAAAATTTTGCCGGAACTGCCTCCCTCCCGCATCGGGACATCTACGCGCATATATCGGGCTTTGCCTGGCGCGACCGGGACGCGAAACAGTTTGTTAAAGCGTATCTGCTAGTTGCAGGCCGCGCGGGCCGAATGAAATTTGGTTTTGCGCAGCTGACTGCGCCAGGCTGGCGGAGAGGCCGGCTGCTGCTGCGACAAGAAATTTTCGAGGATATGCAGCGAGGGACGGCCGGGATTGCGATATTAGTTTCACTCTTTGTTATTCTAAAGAGCTGGCTCTCTCTCTGGTTCTGAAAATTCGTAACGTGTGTGCGAGTTTGTAACTGTGTGTTTAACAATTCTGCAGCTATGGGATAGTTGGGAAAATTGTCGTTTTTGATACAAGTATGAAAAGTTGATTCTCGCTGGTAGTCGCCTGAGTCGAGAATTTTCGCAAATTTGTGTCGAACAATATGTTTTTGATACAAAATAGGTATAAAATATTACTATAAATTTCACAATTCGCTATACTTTACACACAAACAATCTAAAAAACAATTTATCAACAATCCCGCTTAACAACCACCTTATAGCCATAAAACCTCCTACATAAGCATCATACCGGCGAGAACACAAGCCAGCCAGGAGGCAATCCCGGCAAAGAAGACGATCTTAATCCTCTCGGCGGCCGGCAAAAAGGAAGAGAGCAGCGCTCGCATCGTGCCTCTCGAGCGAGCACGTCAATCGTGGCCTGCACGAGCGCAAAGGACACCGCGCCCGCGCGCGTATATGCATATATACGGGGCCGCGCGTGTCCGGAAAAAGCGGCTCGGTAAGCATAAAAGTGCGCGTAGGTACACGAGGCCGAGGCGAAGGGGGAATTCCGCGATAAACGGACAGTGCGCGAGATACGGAGGGACAATTGACATGCGAGTTTCGCGCACGACTGGCCGCGCTCTGTGTGTGTGTAGTCGATGGTCGTCCTTCATTTTCTCTCTGGGTAGTGTAGAGGCTTGGGTGAAATAAGATATATATGGGTGAGGGGGGAGAGAGGAATGGTTGGACTGCGCTGCTGAATGTGGAATGTGTGTTAGGCTTCTTTCTGGGCTACTCTTTGTGAGTGATCGAGTGTGCGAAATGTGAAAGATGAAATTGACCAAATTTTGAGTATATTAGATATGAAAAGTTCTTTTAAATGTATTTTATAACAGCTCTTATCACCCAATTTGCACTTACCCTAAAATTCAAACCTATCAAAAACATCCCCAGTAATTTTCATAATTTTCCACTTTCCGCTCGGCAAAACACGATCACGCTCGAAAAATAACCAACAACGTAGATTAACCAACAAGAGCTCACGAGCAAGCCCCGGAACGCTGCATTTCACCTGAAAACCACCCAGCTATATATACACCTCGATATGCTAGGGCGAGCTCGTTGGCTTTCCATCAGGCCGCTCGCAAGCTCAAGGAACAGCGCAAGAGAGATCGGCCAGGCTGTTATAAGGGTAGAAGGCAATCGGCCGGTCACGCGATGTGCCTGCTAACACACACTTCTGCACAATGGCACGCTGCCTTGGCCGGAAATATAATAGAAATTCAGGAGCTGCTGCTCGAAAACTAGGAGAGCCAGCGGAATGAAAAACAGAAAGAGAGCGATATATACATCAGACGAGCAAGAGAAAAAGTGCGTTCGTATAGACACGCGTAAGGCTGCTTTTTCCCTCATTTCCTCCCTCTCCCCCCCAAAGCATATCGATCGCACGGGCTGATGGGCCCGGAGCACGCGATAAGCCGGGGCGCGCTTTCTCTGGGTATATGTGTTATATACGCGTGGTTGAACGGACTCGAGGATTGCGACGATGACGGCGACTCATCACCGCGCTGCGCATGGCTTGATTGACGCTCGGGTCCCTCACCCCCGCTCTGACAGCTCGCTCGCTCTCTGATCGCTTTCTTTGTCGTCGGCTCTATGGATTTTGTGTTTTATACGGGATGAGAATGGCGGTGTGCTTTGTTGGCTGAGCGCGTGATCGATTTGACGCGTCTCTGGGAGTGTCTTCGATGCCTGTTGTTATCGGTGAGGGAGGAAAAAGTGGGTTGTTGGGTTTTTGGGGAGAGTTGGTGGGGTAGTGAGGGAGGGATTAGGAGGTATTATTGGGACGTTAGCTGGAAAATGTGACGAGGGGGGATCAATAAGGTGATGGAATTATTTTCGGATTTTGAGAAAAAATAGTTTTAGGTTTTTTAGATTTTTTTCTTAGTTTGAAAATTATGATTTTAGCTTATACAATTTTTTACATTTCCCACCATTTTGCTAGATACAAAGAATAGTAGAAGATAAACAAATTCCGAAAACTTTATATACAGGACAAACTTAATTTCTAAATTAAGAAACGAAACCTAACTAACCTTATTTCTTGAGCCACCTTAATAAAAGTTGAAAAGCATCATTATTCACAATAATCCATATTTCCTCCAATCCACCTTCAACAAAATAACTCTGATTTCACACTCGAAGAAATCGCCTATACCGCATAAAAATAAATTCCTAACCTCCCGCACGCACTCGCCGATCCCTCCACATACGAAAATTCTAAAATTCTCGCTCGCGCACCTGCGCAAGTGTAACGAGATCCAGCGCACATCCCCGGCGCTCTCGAATCATCATGGGAAATTTCTTGGCGCAAAATATTCCTACCTCGCGCTCGTACACACATACCTACACTCGAGCCCAGAGTTCGAAGATCGACGAGCCTGAATTTCGAAGACGACGCGCGGCAAATCGAGATAGCTTGAATTATTCAGCGATCCGCGACTGCGGGCGCTGTATGCGTGTGCATTCGTGATTGCAATTACCTGCGGGGGGAGAGCTTGCGAGGCGCGCGCTGTAATGTACGGAGCGCGCGCCTCTGACGGACAAATCGATGACGATGATGATCGGCCCTTGTCTGGCTGCGTGTACGCGTCTTGAGCGCGCGACGGAGCCGATGCTCGCCCGTTAATGTTCTGCTAAGCGTATGGATAGTCTCGCTTGAGTAGGGCTAATTCGTTTACGGCGAGGCTCGAGTGTTGACGGGTGTATGTATGTGCGAGTGGGTATATGTAGGTATGGGTGGATGGGGAATGGGAAGGGACGAGTACGCGAGGGCTATTTCAGTCGGTCTGTATTTTATTGTGTTTGGCTAATAAATGTAGTGATAAAATTTAATTGACGTGAGGTTGGTTTGTTTTTTTTTTTACGTTTTTATGATAATAATATTTGCATGCGGTTGGAAAGGGGGATGGATAATTACTTATATCGTGAAGTGTATTAAATATTGCATTTATATATTTGTATGGAGAGAAAAATCGAAAGAGCGAGCAGGATTCAATTTTCAATCGAATCCAGCAAAACCAATTATCGAATAAAATAGTCAGCTGTATCTTATTTACACGAGCTGCCCGCAAGCTTATCGCGGGGTAATGCATAATTTTAAATTACAAATAACATAAATACAAAATCGAATATCTCGAAACGCATTCGCTAATTGCTCGCGCACTTCCCATTCTTATCAATCGATTAAGAATAATAAATTTTTCAAAATTCCCCTTTCCACCAGCAACACCGAACGATCCTCCCTACATATATAAAAACGACTACGCGCGATCAAGGACGAAACGATAGGCAGACGCAAGAGCCAGCCGCGATTACACGCATACATCCGAGCGCGAATGCAAATAGCGACGCGACGAGGGATTAACAAAAAAAAGGAAACGAACGCCTGGAAATCGGAAATCCAGCGCTGATCTGGCCTCTGCGGGCCGCGACGGCGACTTTCGCGGCGGAGGTATTCCCGAGGTTGCGCATATCCGAACTCGTTTCGGATGAAGCGGCCCGTGAAATTGAATCGCGCGTAAAAATCGCGCGCACCGAGCTGGCCCTTCCTCTCGGCAATACCTACTCTTCCCATATGTACCTTTATGCCGGTCAATCCGAGCGGACCGATCGGAGCGCCATATCGGAATAGGTTTGTCCTCTCTCCCTCTGCTGTCTTTCTCCTCTTCCTTCTCTGTCTCTCGTTCTGCGAGTGTGTGTATATGCAGTGCCGCTTTATTTGCCCCGCTCTTTAGGCAGACACCGGATCAATTGCGATTCAGGACGAGCGCTGTTGCTTTTTTTGATTCGAACGTTTGTTTGTTTGGTTTTATTTTTCGGCGCGACGAGGCTTTTACGAGGATAATCAAGATTTCTCTCGGCCAATTATTATTATTACTGTTTTTTATTTGTGTATACGCTGGAAATTCGGAGTTTTTTTTTTACGGCGATGTTGGAATATTTTATTGATGGTATTTGCTTGTTTGGATTTCTGGCAAATTTTCGGTTTTCGCTTGTAAATGCTGCATTACTTTCAGTGCAAACAAAATTTTATTGTGAATAATAAAACCGTGCTATGAGCAGCAGCTTAATCGAAAAAAAAAACAAACAAATAAAATAACCGACCCGTACAAAACAGTAAAATTTCAGCATTATTTCACAATTTTTCACTATTAAACTACGCAAGCAAGCACAATTAATCAAAGCACACATATATACCTATACTAACAGTAATTACAGCTCCGTCGATTTAAAGCGGATCTCACAATAGAATCCCAACAATGAAGGCCTCGAAATAAAAGCCATTCCGTCCTCCCGGCTTGAAAAGCTCCGGCGCTCGTCGCTCAACTTATTCCCTCGGTTTTAAAATAAAGGTCGGGCGAGAGAACGAGAGCAGGAGAGAATCAGAGGCGGCGTCGTCGGCGTCGCCCGATCAATAGACGGTCAATCCCATAAATCAGAAGGTAAACACCGCGGGACAATTTAGCCGACCCTTCGGCTGTCACAGTCTAGGGGAGGGAAAAGCTAGGGGTGGCGAGAGAGCCAGCTATAGGGAGGCAGAGAAGCGCAACATAAAAGCTCCTCCCCGAGGGCCAAAGCGCGCGAGAGCAAAGCTTTCCGTTCCATCGGTAAAACAGGCATCTTAATTAACGACTCCGCCTAGTTCTCTCCGTCTCTCTGTGCCTTTAACTGCACAAACTGCGGCTAGATCGTTAAGGAAAGGAAGCTCGCTCGTAGCCGGGGATCTCCATTAAAGTGAAATCTCCGGGACTTTAAACTAAGTCGTTTTGCCTTTTCCCGCGCGCTCGCGCGTCCCTCTGTATATACACTGCGGGAGGGAAAAAAAGGCGAGCTCTCGCAACGGGCGCGCGAAATAACATTTTTTTCTAAAAGTACAAACGGCCCGGACTACTTTCGCGCGCGAGCTTGCGAAGGGGCGGGAGTTTTAAAACAAAGTTCGGACTTTTTATCGCCGCAACTTTGCACGGAACAATTAGTAATTAGATAGAAAAAAAAGAAGGAAATCCGAAGCGCTCTGCAGTACACGTACATTTAGGCGCCTCGCACTTTAAAGAAAACTTTCCGCTCGAACTTCCAGCCTGACTGTCGCGTACACGCTCCGATAAAATTCATCTCAAAAGCTCGTAAAAGCCATTCAAAACGCGTCCTCCGATTTCTTGTCGCCTCGCACGTGTGTATACGCAGCGATCAGAGCAGCCCGGACTTTTTTTCAAGGCACGGATTCACGACTCGCACGCGACTCGATTTACGAGAGTGCGTCCCGAGGCTCGCCGGACACGGATCGTTACGTAACGCGAAGGAGGGCCAATAAAGAGGGCACGTCGGACTTTACGGAGCTTGAAGAACGGCGCGCGCAGTCGTAATTATTTTACGCGCGAGGACGTCACGTAAGAGTGTCTGAGCTTTTATTTTAGGGGGAGAATTTTGGGGGGCTTTTAATTTTGAGGCGGGGGTTGATTTAAGACGTGGATTTTGTTACGGTTGCCATGGTGGATTTTTAATTATGCTTGGTTTGAGGGAGATGTTTTCATGAGCTTGCGTAACGACGGAGAGGTAAGTGATGTGTTTGACGTAAAGTATCGATCGGCCTCGTCGTAAATTAAAACTCTGTATTAGGATATTTTATCGTTATAAAAGTAAGGGAGATCCTTAAAAATGTTTACGTAACGCCACTCTTTCTCTATTGAATTAATGCCGGGCCGCAGGTTGAATTCCATTACGTAATAATTCGTGCATGAAATTTCATAATCACGACACGAATAAAGCACACGAGCGTCAAAGTGCGCACACGGAGTGTGCCCTATAACACTCTTTCATTTTATTCGCTGCACGTAATAAGCGCATTATCGAATGTAATTTTTCGCCGAACTTAAGTAGCAATTCATTAATCCCCCGGCTTCTCTTTGAAAGCTTTGTAGCGTACTTTCGTTGTCAGTGAGTCTTTTTTTTGTGCGTAATATCGAATTAAACTTGATGAATTTGCCGTGCATGCAAAACGGTTTTAACAGATTGCGCGTTTTAGAAAGGTTGTTATTAAACATTTTTGAGGTCAAAATTTCGCTAGATTTAATAAGCGACGTTTTCAAAAATATGACACGAGTTTGTCGGATGTAAAAGTTCGGCGTGACTCGGCGCATGCCTTGGCTATTTAATTTTCGCTATAATTCCAAATCGCTCGGGGGTAATAAGGTATTTCCATCGCTGGCAAATTCAAAAAGTTTCTAAAAAAGCTTGATAATCCAAGGAGATTAAAATTATTCACCCGGAAAATTAAAATTCAAAATTCACAACGAAAATTTTTCCACTTTTCAAATTTCTCTCGTGATTTATATAACTGCTCCGCTCTCTTCCTTAATTAAGACACATACATTCCCCCTCCCACGCTCCAGTACCAAACGGGCAAAGTCAATCCAGAAGGGCGCTCTTTGGAAGAGGCGTAAATGAGTCAGTCGCTCGCTCGTGGGCTTATATATACGCACACACATGAGGCTTGGTGCTCTCAAAGCGTATCGAAATATGATTGCAGCGTGATCGAAGTAAGTCGGGGGTGGCGCTCCACTTTTTATTACCGCATCGAGCTGGGGGTCTTGAGACTGGCACCCGACAGAGCCACGAAATCGCGGCTTGTCTCTCTATATATCCCCCCGATAAAGTGACGAGCGTGAAGCTGGAGAGAGAGAGAGAGAGAGGGAGAGCAAGTACGAGGAAGGTGGAGAGAGAGAGAGCGAGAGAGAGAGAGAGAGAGAGTAACGTCGGCGGTCTGCATTAATCCCTCTAATGCAACACGGTTCGGCCATTAGTAGTGCATTTCTGCAGTCCCATGGGGACCTTGGGGTCGGTCTCTCTCTCTCTCTCTCTAGCGCGCCGACTCTTGCTCCCTACCGTATGCATGCATGTATGCATGATACCAGGGCAAACGGCACGCCCCCGCCTGCTGCCGCGGCGCGCACTTGCTTTCTCTCCTCTAGTCTGCCCCTTGCGGGCCTTAACTCTCGCCAATAATTCCTACAAAATGCGCACCCTGCGCTTCCTATTATATTCCTCTCTCTCTCTCTCTCTCTTCCTCTTTCTCTTCCGTATTTGCACTACTGCTCTCCGCGCGCAACCCTATCATCATTTCTCTCTACGTGCAAGCAGGAGAATGCACGAGCGCGCTTCGTTTTCATTTCTCGTCTGCGCGAGCGCGAAAGGGTTCGTTATTGTTATGCTTGCCTTTTTTTGCGTTCGTTTCCATTATCCTTATTTACGTTTCCAGATTTCGACTCGGCGCAAGAGCGTAAGCCATAGAGCAGCTCGGATATGTGCGTGCAGTGTTTTCGTTGCGAAATAGCTTTTAGATGAATCAGGCGCAAGCTGTGCTGGCTCGCGCTGCGTTGAAAGCGTAAAAATGGTGTCTAGGGGATTGCCGGATTTCTAGATTTAAATTTACGAATCCAAATTTGAGACTAATGAATATTCACCATAAATACAAGATTACAAGCGTGTATTTTACATTACTTTTCACTATTCCACAGAATAATAATTCTAAAACAAACCTTATAACTCCATAAATCTCCACGTCGAAACTTTACAATTAAGGACTATCATATTTTAAATCTCTCCTCCCTCCCTCCCCCCACACACAATACAGTATCCCACCATACTTCCTCTCAATTTTTTTTTTATCTCAACGCGCCAGCTTTTCCGTCTCTCCTGACCATTAACCGCACGTGCAGTCTACACACCCTCGGTTAAGCGCGCGACTGGTTCGCGCCCCGGCGCCCTCTCCCCTATACACATTGACTATGCCTCGCGCGGCCAAGTCACACTTGATACTGATTTATGCGGAAGTCGGCCTTTACGCGGGGCCGGCTAATTGACACAAATCGACTATCGATTCGTAAGCGCGCGACGCTGCGGAATATGCGTGTATGATAACGGCTGTGTGCGTGTGCCGCGGGTAGGGGGAATTATTAAAGATAATGACCAATTTGATGGTGAGTTTTTGGGATGGTAAGATTTATGTCTGAGTTTTAATGATTTTCGGTTAATTTTGTTTAACGCTTTTTTTTCAAGCTCTCGTGCGTTATGACATAATAAACGAGAGTCTCGAAAGTTTTCGCGGATGATAGCCATCGTTTAAGTAATGTGTTTACGTATTAAAAGTATATAAAGCGCCTACTGTATAATCACAAGATTATATCTCGCCGGCGCGAAGCGTTCTAAAATTTAATAAAATCTGACACTTTTTAGCACTCGGGCGAGAAAATTCGCTAAACGCACAGCACCGGACCGCTACCTGCTTGCTTTCGCGCCGACGCGTTAATCGCTTACGCGGTAATAGCTTTGAAATTGAAAAATTACGCGCTGCCCGCGCGTCTCTGGCTCCGGCTGCACTTACGCACTCTTTTAATTTCATATCATTACACCCTTAAGCCCTCGCGAAATTCTCGCCTCCCTATATTATTCGTTATAACCAAGTGCGTCTCGCGTAATCACCTACACACACACACTCTTGTTTTTTACATCCTCGGCAGGGCTATTCCCTTATTCAGGCGAGAGCAATCAGCGATCGAGCGCAAACGAGTTTTCGGTGCGCTGCACCTGCAGCGCGCGTCACGTACGCGTAAAGAAAAAAAAACGGGCGCCAGGGTGGAGGAGAGCGCTGCGCGTAATGCCGGAGCTCGTAATTCGAATTAGCGGCTTTGGGGAGCGCGCGAGCCGCGGCCGACTGCCAAATTGACGTAATTGCGCGTTATTAGCCGAGGGGGAGGAAGCGCCGGGTATATACCCGTAATTTTCGACGCTCCCGTTGACACGAGGACTACTGCGGATTTGCGGCCGAGGCGGCTAGGTAGCGGCAGGATTGCCATTAGTTTTTGCGCATTGATTTGGAAAGAGGATTTTTTTTTGGACTTTTCGGCGCTGGGGAGTCGTTTTGTTTTGATGCGTATGGTCTATTAAAGTTTTATTATTTAGGTAGGATGAGTAAATTATAGAGATCAGTGAAATAGCTTAGTGGAGGAGAGCTGGAAATTATAGGGTTTTAAAATTTATTTTGTTTTTCGAAAATCATAAATTTAATGTACTATGGGATAGTTGCTGTTATTGATTTTAATTTGCAGCTAAGTTTAGATCTTAAAAGAGGCGAGTCCCTTAAATTAGAAAAGATAAACACGTGAGAGATCAAAAGATGCATAATAATAACGTACTTTAGATTATTAAAGTAGCCATATATTTTCATTAAAGATAGTTCTTGTCTAGTCCTCCGATAAATACAGCTCTTCTACAAATTACATATCTTTCGTTTAACTTATCAATTCTTTATTCTTTATTTACAAGAATCTTCTACAAATTACTAGGCACTGTTCTATCATTAATAATCGCAAAAAATACAATTAATTCACAATATTTTTCTCTAACAAACCAACCAGAAATAAAAGATCTTAATTTTTCCATTACCGCTGTCAGCTCTCATCATTCCAGCTTAGTTTTTCCAGTCCCCCGCATTCCTTTGTCTCTTCCATCGACATTACGACGCATCACGGCCGCATCCGTAACGACGGGCCGTTTAGTTAAGGCTATATAACGACGAAGAACTCGACTCTCCTACTGCCTGGCGCCGTTTTCGTTCATCCGCGCTTACATAAGGGCCCTTTAACTCTGCTGCGTACGCAGTTCCTTTTTTTTTACGCTCTCCGCCGAGTATGACGCGCGGCCCCGCGAGATATAAATGAAAGAAATAACTTTTTAGATAGTTTCAGCCGGCCGCGTATATAAAATAAAAGTTGCCGCTCACTCTTTCTTTCTCTCGTTTTTTTAAGTGCCCTCGTATAAAGAGCGAGTAGAAGGGGGCGACACACAGTGCATAAAAAATTTAAAGAACGCGCGCGATTAAAATAAATGAGGCGCGTTAGGCATTTTTACTGCTTAATTAGCTCGCGAGAGAGAGAGAGAGAGGGCTGCATCGCGGCTCGGATTTATGCCAACAAATATAAAAAGGCTAATGCACCATTTTATATATTTTTCGCGGCCGGAGCGCGAGAGCTGCTTATCTGGAATTTCGCGTAGAGTTACGACGCGTAGCGGCATCATGCGAAGAAAATTTAAAGGTAGCGTATATAAAGTTTTTATTTTTCGCTTTGCGCGCGTGCTCGATCCCCGTGGGAAGTAAATTTTCAATTATACCGACTGTTTGCGTAATAAATTCGTTTTATATATAAGCGCGCCGCTTTTATTCATAACGAGCCTTTCTCGAAACGTAAAAAAAAGAATTCGAAATCCCAAAAAACTACCTCGAAGACGAAAAAACCGCGCTATCAAAAATTAATGGAATTCCCTAATTCCTCCACAAGACCAAAAAAAAAAACCACCATCAGCCGCTAATCAACCACACACTCACCTCTTCCTCATTCTTCCCCCACTCTATTTCCCCAATCCCAAAAAACAAAACAAGCCGGAGGGCCGTTATCGCATTAACGAATCTTAATCCTCACCTCCTTTGCTCTCGTTACACACCGCACGGCCGATCATACACTCACGGGTGGTCCCTCTTGCTCGCGCCAAGAAAATAAGCGCGCCCGCTAAATTAATCCCGTGGCAGCTGCGCGAAGAGAGGAGGGGGGGGGGGATTTATTGGGACGTTAGAGGCCCCTGGGAGAATGTGAGTAAAAGACAGCGCGCGAGAGAGCGCGAGTGATGATTCGCATAGGCGACGGGCGTGCTAGAGGAAATTTTCACGCGATTTCGCTGGAGGAGGATGAGCGGCTGGGTTAATTGAGGATGAGTCGGGGTTAATCCGCGCTGATGTAAGAGAGTGGCTGTCTTGGGGATTTATTAATAACGGCGAGTTGCTTGTGGTTAGCGGTTTTAGAGGTTTGGGATGTGTTTTAATTTGGTTGGGATAAGGTTTTGCTGGGAGTGCGGTGAGTTTTGTAGTGGATGTTTAGGGATGGGAAATCTAGGGTGAAAAATTGAGTTACATGAATTTATGGGAAGTGAGGATTAGAGGAAGGACTAGTTTCTTCGTCTTGAATCTTGTTAACAGTTTGCACTTGGCGTATATAATAGATAATCATGTATCTCTGCTAGTAGGTTTAGATTTAAATCGCACGCACCACTTTGTATAATCCATCAAAAATTCATTCAACACCATCATCCAAAATTAATCAACTAATTTTTCTCTCTTCCAACAACTCAGCAGCAAACCAACATAGATAAAAAAAAAAACAAGAAACAAGCAGCACTACACACTTGCTACATCCAAGGTCGCCTCCACCACCACCTCTCCAGCACGATCCCCCAGCAGCGCGCGTCGGCGCGCAAGAAAGCACCTCGCCATTAGCTAAGTACTGGAAACGCCGAGTAATTCGTCGGCTCCATACCCTCCCCTGTACATCCACATCCTACAACTGCAGCAGCGAGGAAGAACAAAAGGCAGCGAGTGGAAAGTTAGCGGGAGAGCCGCTAGAGCGAGCGAAAAAATGGGCGAGTTTCTACCCACCGCGCACACCAACTGGGGCCGAGCTTCTTCTTCCGGGCCTTTTTCGGTTTATTTCCTTTTTACCTCTCCCCCCCCCCCCCGCCGTTTTTCACGACTCCTTAACCCCAGAGCGAGCACACCGGACTTTCGTCATTTTGTCTCTGTATTCCTTTTTCGCGCGCGCTCGCTCTTTCACACGCGTGCTTGAGCGCCGCGGCGCTTCCTTACGGATGAGCCGCGCTTTTTATGGCTTTTCCGGCTACTTTAGCGCGAGAGGGAACGGAGAAAACGCTTAAGTGGAGAGGAAAACGAGTGCGAGGGGCTGGGCTGCTCCGCGAGGTTTCTCATTTTTATGGGGCAACAACTTTGTTTTCATGGCGGGGAATTTTTAGCGAGTGTCTTTTTTTGACCTTTTTTCGGCGCTGTTTGTCTGATATTTTGACGGTTTTGGAGAAGGAATATTCAGCAGCGTCGATATTATCAACACGGTATTATCATAGAAAAATTTTAGTACGAAAAACATTCAGCACACTCGATTAAAACTTTATTCCGCCAACTAGATTAAAACGTATCAGAAACAAATATGAATAACCCGAATTGCTCGATATTGAAACAGGATCGGCCATCGCACACGGCGCTCCTCCTCCGCGATTTGCTTTGAATTTTAATATAATCCGCGTAGCCAAACGTACGAGGAATTAAGAAAACAAACGACGAGCCGGAATTTCGATATACCCGGTCCGTCCGTATACTCTCTATCCACAATGAAATTCCAATATCGCGAAACGCGCGTTTGGGCGGCGGCGCGAGCTTGGGAAAATATTTTTGAGATTTTCGCGAAAGAGCAAACATCGCCCCCGAGGTTTTCTTTATACAGAGCCAGACGATGTCGAGGAAAAAGGAGGTGGATCGATCCGTTTGCCCGAGGTAGCTGTTTTCCTTATAAAGGATGTTACGCGTGACTTGGGTTACCTCTTCGTTGAGGTGACGCGCGCTTTTCTGTGGCGATTAATTTTTGTAAAGGATTTTTCTTTGGTGTGGAGAGGAGAGTAATTTGAGCTTGTGATGAAGGGAGGTTGTATTCTTCGTGGAATATAAATTGAATTTAGAATCGGAAAGGCGAATTTTGAATAGAGGTGATGCATTGTCAGAGGTGGTCTAGTGTGGTTGGTGACGTATTCTATGGAAATGAATATTGGGATGAGTTTTAATATTTGGTTGAGAGCATTTTTGTATAAACGAAAAAGTTGATGAAAGAATTTAATCCAAGGAAATGTATCCGGAAAATCAATAAATCAAATAAAGATATTTTTTGAATAAAGTAAAACGCTCCTAACAAAAGAAAACCCAAAAACTTGCAAACGCCATCTCAAACGAAAATCCGATACTTTTTCCACAAAGCCCAGCCACCGGCAGCGATTTCTTGCGGTCTTCTCCACACACACCCGATCTGCCCTTAATCTTTTTTTTATCACCCCTCGGAATCCGGATCAAAGGGCAGCGCGAAGAAAAAGCTACAAAGGGGCGCGAGCCAAGGCTAGCCGTACCCTTTGCGCCTAAAGGCGCTACACATTCGATAAGTCTAATGTATCTCCCCGCACATACGGAAATGTAGGGCGTGACTGCACCTCGCGCCGCACTATATGCATTAACGCGTCTCCGTGACTCACGTCGTAGGGTAGATTCGGCCGAGATACAGCCTCGCGTCTAGGTCAATATTCGATGACGTTGACGTTCTCTCGACTCTAACGCTCGGGGAAAATGAAAATTGATTTGACGCGTCGTGAAGGAGGCGGTGCGTCGAGGCCTCCGGATGATACAACGTTAAGGTAAACGATGCTCAGGCGCTTTTTTTTTCAGCTCCCTCCTTTCTTTGCCGAGTGATAAATTTCGGTCGCGTGACGTTATCGAAGGCTTGTCGAGGAGAAAAATCAATGCCGCGTTTATTGCGGTATTAGGATTGATGCGTCATAAACAAATATGATGCGGCTGGTAGATACGTGCGAGCGGCTGCGTTTCGATTGCTCAAAATATTTGCTTTGTGCGGTGAGTTACGAAGGGATTTGGTGCGTGCTGCTGTCTAATATTTCCACTGTATAGTTAATAGATATTGGGTAACTTGGAAAATCTCGACATGATTGAGGATTATTAGCGGGCTTTTAAAGCTAATGTCATTAATGTACATCACTGTCTTGTTATCGGGCTGCGTGATCGATGCGCATTCCTTTTCAGTCGAATTGATGTAAGCGTTGCTTAATGTTATTATAACGAGGTATTGATCGCTGATAGATTATTTACTTTGGCGAGTGTATGTTAAAGGAGAAGGTATTGATTAATATTCTATAATAGTTTTTTTACGTTAAAATAAGGTATAAGTCATATGATTACGAACGATGTAACTCGATTCAATTTATCCATCGAGGCAAATAGCACTGAAAACAAGTTTTTTACCTCGCGGCGATCGATACGAAAACACGGATCCTCATTCATAACACTCCAAGCGCGGAAAAAGTCATCACATAAATCAGACGCTCTGTTTGCCCGAAACTCGAAATCATCCGAGCAAAAACAATTTACATGAACGCGCGCCCGAGAAAATCTCCCCCAACCGAAGAAAAGAAACCACTCGAACCTTTATATACCATACCCAGCAACTCGGAACACCTATTTGTCAGTTCGCGAGGCGCTGCAAAGTTACCTCGCGCCCGCGCCGATTGGAAAAGATACGCTTGAAGTTGGCTTGGGATTTTCCGCCGACGAATTTCCCGGGGAAAGTTTGACAGTGACGGAAGGAAACGTTTCGCCGCTAACGTCCGGCCGGCCAACTTTCTCGAGAATTCCCTTTTTCTCTCCCTCTACCTGCGGTCTTTCGTATTTTTCATTTTACGCGCCGGGGGCTGGGCTAGAGAAACCGCGAGCCCCGCGGATATCCGGGGAGCTAGAAGCGAGAGAGAGAGAGAAAGAGAAGTAAGCACATTAGTTTCTAGAGTCGTGATGAATCTTACGGGCTAGCGCGAGTGTTCTTTAATAAATTGGTTTTTTTTCAAGTTCTCAAGAATCTCGGGGCTATTTTTGACGTATGAAAGTAATGCGTTTTAAAGTCGAGTGCTCTAACGTCGAGCCATATTCGCGTGATATACCGGCGGACGCCCGTGATAATATGATTAAATAACGACGGATATTACGGATACATTACGCGAGCGGGGCGATAACTCCATTTTTACGCCCGCTAAATATTCAAATTACCGCTATAAAACGCGCCGACCAGTATTAGTTTACGGAATATTAAATGCGCAACGGCCTGCCTATCCCCGTAACTAACTATACATCCATCTAATTACAAACTACGGGTAATCACAATAATTAACCGCGCAAAATAGTCAACCCACTCTCCTCAATCAGCGCTCCACATACCTTAAAAAAAAAAACCTACTATAACCGTTTAAGAAACACGCGCATAACTATTCGGCCGGCCTAACGACCTGAAACCGCAGAGAGCGGCAGGAAGCGCACAATCCAATATCATAATTCCGAGCGCTCAGAAAATCCGCATCAGACGTATATGCACGTACGAGCCTCGGGGCAGTGAAAAAGACTCGTCACGTATATCCGAGCGGAGAGAGAGATAGCCTGGCAGCATTCCGCTCGAGACGAATCGCGTCAGGTATATATACCTGATGAGCGCTGAGCAGTCGGGGAATTCGCGCTCGGGAGTAGCAGCGCGATTATTACGCGCGGCTCGCGGGATATCGCGTCTAGTGCGCGGATAATGCCGAGAGGCGAGCGGAGAGGGTAGAGCGGAGATGTAGGTATGGAGCGTGAGGAGGTGGTGCTGGGAGTGGAGCTGGAAAAATGGTTAGGTTGGGTATAAAAGGTTGGATTACGGATTGATATGAGGGTTGTGGTTGGACGTTTTGTTGGTAATGATATGGTGTGTCTGTTATAGATTATTTTTGCGCGGTTGGTATGTGGATGTAAAATGTTGTTATTAACGCTGTTACAGTTCCGTTTGACTTCTTGAGATAATGCTGATTATAATAATGTATTAAAATTTTTAAATTATATTAAAATGCTTTAAAATTATTCCGAAAGGGCAAACGCCCAGCCGTCAAAACGAAGCCTTGACAAACAACCAGCATTCCCTCAAGGACGAAAACCGCAATAAACCTAACCTACCCCACATACAAATAGTCCCAGCGAAAAATACGCCGAGAAACACCGCGCGCTAAAACAGATAAATAATAAGAAGTAAAACCGAGGCTCTTGAAAAACAGCCGAAAAAACCCCACCTCCATCCCGCTCATGAAGGATGGAAAGAATAAGAGAAAGCACCACACACACACACACACACATCCACAAGACAAGGAACGGGTTTTTCAAGCGAACGAACATCTGCGCGCTTTTCTTGCTCGCTTAACCGCCTCGAGCAGTAGCGAGCCTCCCCCTCGGGGCCGGCGTGCCGCCATTATAATTAGAACAACAATAATAATTCACGCGCGCTCGCTCGTACGCTCGCAATTGCCGCCCCCGGGCTCGCTCTGAATTTTTGAGCTCGGGATTTTCGATTTTTCGGATCGCTGGGAGATGCAGAGAGGCCCCTGGGAGGTGAACGTGAACGCGATTATGATTCGCCGGTAATGCGCAGAGGTGCGTTTTGATCGTTCGTTATGGGAGCAGATTTCAGGGAGAAATTTAAAGAGAGTAATAAATGAGAGCACGCCGGGGCACACGCGAGATGTAATTTAATACCGTAGCTTCTTTGAAGAGGCGGGAGGCGAGAGCGGTTTTCTGAACGGTTAAACTAGCGTTGTTAATGTCGTTTTTATTAGAATGAATTTTGAATATTGAAACGTATAAATCAGATTATTTACCGCGGTGATTTATCTTTCGGCCAGTTATATAAAGCAGCTTCAAGCCCCATTTCTTTTATTACACGGCACGCATACGCAGCGCGCGCGCGACTTTAAAAAGAGCGTCTGATGAATAATACACATCGCGATAAGCGATCGTAAAAAGCGTCAATTTTATATTTTGACACAATGGTCAGCTCTCGCGAGAAATGATCGAGAGCTCCGGCCGACAAAGACACACGGGCAAAAAGAAGGAAGCCACCTGAAAAGAAAGCCGAGCTCGCCAAGCCAACAGCAATAAAAAAAAAGGTAAAGTAAGGAGGAAACAATCGTATATAAAAGCGGCGCATTTTTTCAAAGACACACGCTTGCGCACGGGAGTGGTGTATACAAATTGCAAACTTTATCTCGGATCTATAGGCCGAGGGCATCTCGGACGAGTTATCTGTCGTTCCGGTCGGCTGCGAGCCACTTACGTCTGCTTCGACGTCTCTGGTTCTCCACCCCCCCTCTCGGACAATGGCCGTCTATTTCGAGCGCGCGCGATATACCTCACGCCTGGTAGCGTATATACGTGTATGCACGCGCGCACCGTGTATATATCCACGTGTATGCGCTGTCTCCCGAGGCGCTTTTCAAGCTCGCGCGCGAGTAAGAGCGAGTTATTCGCGGAGCCGTGTGTCTGGAGGCTCTCGATTTTTCACTGTCCCTCTCGCTCTCATTTCCTACCCTTCTGCGAGCGCTTTTCTTTTGTCTCTGGGCCTTCTTCACTGTAGCCTGTTATTATTGCGGATTTTTCTGCCAGCGGATGATGCAGAACGCGAGGCTGACTGCGTTAGTCGGAGGAAGCGGGATGTGTGTATAAATATCGGGGCCGAGGAGCTAGCGGATGGAATTTATTTTAATGTGGAAGTATATATTATGGGGGCAGTTCGAGGCCGCGTTTCCTTTAGAGACATTATTTTGAGGATTTCTTTTTTTTGGTGAGGTGAGTTCTGGGATGATGGATTGTCTCCGCTCGGTGTAAATCAGTGATTTGGTTTTGATTATTAATGATAAGCTACTTTGATAAATAAATCGTTATATCAAAGTTACTGTCATTTTGGTTGATTCGAATAATTACGTACTATTATTTTTTTACAAGGAATTTCGAATTCTTTATTTTAATTCACGGAAGCACAGCAGGTCGAGCAAATACTCATCTTCATAACGTCGGCTAGACTCGCGTGTATATCTTGTGCCGGCCAATAAACGTCGCAATAATAACTTAACTACGCTATTCTTGTCCCTTGAATTTTAATGGGCGCGAACGTACGGTTTACTACGTTAGTTTAAAAAACGACGAGAGCTCGAACTTTAAGCGCTGCAGCTGAATAATATAAATAAATACGAAAAAAGGTTGCCTGGTGTTATTACTTTTTGTGTTCTTATTAGTGCACAACTCACCAACTTTCACCAGAGTCTTAATCAAAGGTCGGTTATTCGATTACGTACCTGAAACAAACAAATTAAAAAATTGATTAACTACCAAACGAAAAAATCATTACTAAAATATTAAATCAATACAGCCACTCCTCCCAAAAAGCACAACAAAAAAAAAACCCTTCTACACCCACCCAAAGTACAAAAATCAGTATACAAAGTCGAATCAATCATAAAACCCATCCGCCAGAACACAAAAACTCCCCATCGGTCTTCGTTGCACTTCCAAGATGCGCTCCTCGCGTGCGCGCGCTCAGACGGATTCTACACTCCAGTCGACGCGAGAAACTCTCGCCAAGTAATTTTCCCTGGCAAAGCCTCGGCGCGCGCCGCGAGTAGACTTCTTTCCTCGCCTCTCACTTTTCTCTTCTTCGGCGGTCGCGTATATAAAAGATGCGACTCGTACGCGACGAAAATCGCCGAGCTCTCTTACCCCCTGGGATTTTTCAAGCGCCGACTTTCGGGGATTCCGGGGATGTAGCTTCGCAATTTAATCAGTTGTGGAATTCGCGGGAGATTTGAATCTCGTTGTTTGTTTTACGACTGTTTTAATTATTAAATGTCGAATTAGAGGAGGTAATGAGTTAGCGTTGGTTGATTTGGATTAACTACGGTTTATTAACTTGCGCAAATTTATTCGTGCGTTTACTTCTGGGCTAGGGCTGATTAGTTTATTTATCAAGCCGTGAAACGGATTATTAAATGTATGGTCCTTACGGATTTAATAAACATTCAGAATTTGTTTCCGTTCTAATTTTCAACTTTCACACTCGGCATTCGTGCCAGCTCATGCATTTAAATTACGACTGACCTGTTTTTACGATGATAAAATAAAGAAACCGCGAATAATAAGTAATTACATATCGATCACTTTTGTTCTCCGCCCTCATGAATATGTATAAAAAACAAAAGCAGGGAAGAGCCTCCAGCCATCGTTAAGCTTAATTATTCCAAAATTCAAATTAAAAAAGAAAAACATCGCGCCGGAGACGCTTCGGCATATTTTCACTTAATAAAGAGTTCTTCCCTGACTCCCCCCCCCCCCCCCTCCTTCCTTCTCGCTCTCATTTGAATGTAAATTACGGGCGAGGGCGTAAGTAACGGCCCGGGCCCAGGTTATTGTTCCGGTGAATTCCTGCACGAGAGGATACTTACTGCTCTCGGCGCTGCAGGGACTTTAAGGAGCTCCCGGGGCAGCTAGACGAAGTGGCTGCCTGGCGTAAGGATAGAGCTCCGAGCCGAGGCGAAAAATAGCCCGCTGGAGTGTATCTACGGGCGAGCCCCGCGCCAACTTTTCAAGCCGTTTTACGGCGGCGTGGGTGTGTGTGGATGTGGCCGCCTGTCGCCTCTAAATTAGCCAATTTGATTTTTAATCTTCGCTGATTTTATCATTCTAGAGCTCGCCGGGTTGCCGCTGGGCTGGGTAAATTACAAGCTCGGAGGCTAAGGAGCGAAGGGCGCGGAAAGGCTGATTAGACTGGGGATGGATTCGCGCGGTTACCGTTATCCGCTGGCTTCTGCTTCTTCGCTTGATTATTTCGCGGGAAAGATGTGTTTTTTTGCTTCTTCATTGGTCTTTCGTAGGTTATGCGCTTATAATTCATTCGCGCTTTGTAAAAGTGATTTGCGTGAAAATTGATGGATAGTAATTGAATTTACCGGTATTCAGTTTCGGACGTGCGCAAAAATCCGCCTATTTAAACAGCTATACGCACGAGCCTTTTTTACCAGACTTACGCACAATGCTTGCTTTTGCACACGGACGATAAATCAATGTTTTAGCAAACACGCTGGATGCGCATTCATCCAACGCACACCCGTAAAAACCCCCAAAAAAAAAACTCTAGAAACCTGTCGAGCCCCCTGAAATATGAGCGAAATCCTCAACGCTCGCGCCCAGCTACTTAAAAGCCATTCGCGCAAAACTCAAATAGCCCCACCTTACTTCCAACACACTGGCAGAAGACTCAGGCACCTTATAAATTATCGGCAAAGCGAGCCGGAAGCCGCTGGCGCGCCTCATTTTCCGCCGGGATTTCCAGCGCGGTTTCCACTTTCGATATGAAGCCGCGTAACCGTACGCCCCCGCATGCACGCAGCCAGCTTCGGGTTTCATTCGGCATGGAGTCGAGGCAAAAGGCGAGGATCGCTTATGGGCCGACGTGTAGCCCTGTCACGCAGAGGCAGCTTCCGTCGCGCGCGTCTGGATGATCGATGAGCCCGAGAGCTGTCTGTCGCGTTTTCTTCCCTCTCTCTCTTCGTGGCTTTTCCCTCGCGGTTGTTTTTTTTTCGCTTTTCTCCGGTATGCGGCCTTTTTCTCTCTGTCTTTGCGAATCCCTTTTTCCGAGTGTTCCTTGTCAGTTTTTTCATTCTTTTTTTATCCTCTCTCTTTTCTTTTCGCAGCGCCGCCGCGATGATTCCACGAGCTTTTTTCCGCCGCGCCGTTCTTATTGCTTCCGTGTAATCATATATTTCTTTTTTGCGACTGAATGCCTTTTGTTCGGCGCGCTTTGCTTTTCCACTTTTCCGAGACTGACAGTGCCGCGATCGAGAATAAAGGGGTAGTTTTTTCCCCGAGCTTTTTCACCCCGCTTGGCAACCGAGCGCCAAACGTTTTATTTCGATAATTTGAGCTTTCACGGCTCGCAATAAAAATTCAAATCGCCGAGTAAAAATACTTAAAAATCATCGTTTCACCGTGAAACCCCAACCGCACGTTCTATTAATTTACTCGAAACTCGGAATAAACTCAAGCTCCCGTCTATTCAGCATTCTAAAAAAAAGCTCACAGATATAAAAAAAAGTCCATAAAACGACGGAAAACGACGGCGCTCAATAACGCACGCGCGATTAATTCCGGCCCGATTTATTCCGGACATGTGTCAAACTCGCGCGAGCGAGCCCCAGCGCAAAGCGAGGGCAAAAAGCAGCAGCAGCAGCAGTCGAGATAGCGGCTCGGCGAGATTCGCTGACGC
>UELX01002417.1:0-31320 GCA_900480035.1 Eupelmus urozonus | reverse complement strand
TTTGCCCATTTAAAATGGTTAGAGGTTAAGAAATAGCATTGAATCCATTTTTACTAGGTATTAACAAGCTATTAAATAGAATCATTTCTACTAGGGAAGAAAACAAACTTAATCAATTGTTGTGAGAAGTATAAATCAAATATAGTATTAAAAAATAGCTACACCTTCTTTCTACAAAAAATAATGAAAAAACTTCGGATATTCCCGATAAAAACTGACTGCTTTCTGCGGATTAATTGGCTTCCGAACGATATTCGATAAGTTTGAGCTGATATGGAGAAAAATTTCCTATGCTGGCGCGGTTTAAAGATTTTACTTTTATTAATCGGCAAAAATTGTGATGTTACCCGGCGTTGCTCGTTGAAGAGTGCGCTCGAATTTAATAGAAATCCATAGTTATGCTAACTGAATATCTAGACGGCTCCACACATTCACAAAAATCCGATATATAAATAATTGATGTTTGCGAAGAGTTTATTTGTTTTGCGTTAAATATATTGATCTGGCGGCTTTTGATTTATGAAATATGAAATAATTTAGGTGAATAGAGAAATTCGGATTGTTATGGGACTTTTTAAACACTGACTTTTTATTTATTCATTTCTTTATTGAATTTTAGACAAGCCCATGTTTCAAGGTCCATTACAAAATTAATTGCAAAGACAAAGGTGTACAAACAGTCTGTAACAATATTTAATTATAAGTTATAGAGCAAAAGGGGCACTTTAAAATGTAAATTTTATGGATGTTGTACTGTCGTGTAGGTCATTCCAAAGTTTTTCAGCATATTAACATAGTGAAAACAAAATTTGAGATAAGTTTCCTCTCAAAGAGCTCTAAAATTATGAAGACTGTAAACAACAATTCTATTCCGGAAAAGACTATTGGTAATAATCCATTTATATGGTGACAGGTGACTGATGCAAAATTATTAATTGAGCACATTAAAAGAAAAAGCAGCATCTGTGAAAGAGTGGTTTAGTCTACTTATAAACGTTAGCTTTCAATAATAAATATCTATAAGTAGTCTGAGCTGCAAGGTTTCAAGTTTATGAATTGGAACCTGTATAAAAGGCGTCCAGTTTTCGAAATAATAACATCAAATTAGACAGTACAATGTGGACTTAGCGTTAATTGTGTGCGTCAAATTTGTAACTACCGAAATACACCTAAATATAATCTTAACCAGACTTTACATATACAATTTTGCAACTGCAAATTTGATAAATGCATTTGAAGAGTAAGTTTGAAAACTTTAAAACTTTGTTAAAGTTTATGTATTTAACTCAATGAATACTACTACATATACACTACATATAAGTACTATTTGCATTATTTATAAAAAACATATTCAGATAATCTGTTTCTTTAAAAAAATTTTTAAAGAATAAAGTAATGTCATAAATTGATTAAAAAGATAAAATTTATTATTTGAAATTTTACTATTTTTGTCGGAAAATACATTTATAAAATAAAAAGATATTCTAAAAAATGACTTTGCACAGTAATTAAATATTTACATTGTTTATATATTCATTTTTTTAAGCAATAACATATTTGATTAATAAATTCACTTTTCAATCATGACTTTAATTAAATGTAATATTTATTTGATATCGTATTTAACATTATCATATTTTTTTAATTAAAAGGTTACAAATACATTACATATAATAAATAACTACTATATAAATTAAAAAAAGTATTGAAATTCGCTAAAATAAATAACATTTTGTATAAAATACTTCTATCATTTTTTAAAAGTAGTCTGCAAATTTTATTTATTAATAAACAGATATTCACGAACGATAGAAATATTTTATTCATAACATTATTCGTTTCAGCTTCATTTAATAATGTTTCAATTTATATATGAGTAATTTATTATACATATACTTAAATTACGAATAATTTCCGTATATACAGCAAATTATATTCTTTTATTTTTTCTTTTTGCATTCTAGATATTTTTATTTTAAATTTAATGTTGTCAAATAATATTTGCAACCCTTCTTATTCATTCAATTTCTCATTCATTAAAAATAGTGGTAAAAGTAATTAGTATAGTATAATAACTAAAGATATTAAATATTTAAAAAAAAATAGTGTTGAATTTATTGTTTACTAAAAAAATTTGCCAGTTTTTTTACAAAATCAAAAAAGGTCAATATTATGTTACAATTTAAATTTCAATTTGACTGAAAATTAATTAATTTATTGAAATTAATTGTAAATTTTAAACCAGTTGAGCATGGAACTAAATATTAAAATTTTTTAAATAATTTTATTTTGATATAAATGATTGATTTATCTATAAGTCTAACTGTAACTGTACAGAAATTCGTACCTTATTCGATACTATACTTTTTCAATTAATTACTGCACAACGATAGTGATATTTGATTATTAATAATAATTTTTTATTATTCAATCAAAATCGTATATTTTGTTTTACATATAAAATACAATCATTATAAACATAAACTACAAATAAACGAACTTTTCCCGTGCCCAGGGCCCTAATTACTCTATCAAACAAAAGCAATCGCCTGATTACGGTCATTCAACTCGTCGTGCGCGCATGCACGTGCACCGCTGGCTGAAGTCGAACAGCAAACGAAGCCGATTTTAATTCAGCTTCTTGAAATACGAATGCGCGTGCGGGTGAAATGTTGTATTGGCGCGGAAACGAGTTTGGAAACGCGTTAATCGAGTTTTCGATTCGCGCGCGCGGCAGGAGGGGGAGTATTACGGAGGAGAAAGAGAAAACACGGCGAGAGAAAATCAGCGTGGTACTTTTGATGTGTTTCAGGCACGTAAGTGGATAGTAACTAATTAGTTTAGGGAGATTTAGGGGTATTGAGAGATTTGCAGGATTTTGAAATAATTTAAGTTTTATTATTGTTAAAACTTTTTTCATAGAATTTTTGTTTGTGTTTATGCTTTTTTAATAAACTGATTGCTTTAGAATAAACCTTTAGAAGCTCATTAATAAAAATGTAAATATTTAATTATTGCCCTGCACATTGTACCAGAAGTCATAAAAATACCATTAATAACAATCGCAATAAAATAACAAAAATTTATCAACACAAGTTACAAAGAGATTGTTCATAATACAAAAACACTTATCAAAACCATAAAAAACCTTTTTTTCCATTTCCACAACATGTTAAGACTTTCATAACCATTTATTTCAAATCGGTCAATTCAAATTATCCGCGCCAAAAGTCGAGACTTCTACGCCTGCGCCAGGCCACCTAACGGAAAGTCGCATACACGCACATACAGCTCTGATTGAGCGGCGATTCAGGGGAAGAAAAGTAGAAGTAGAGAGGGAACTCCGCCAAGCAATGCACTAGCGGCATGAATAATGACGCCGGTTTGACGGTCGCCTGACGCGCCGGGTTTTCAATTTCTGAGATCTCGAGATTTCAACAAGGCCACTTTGCTCCGTGATGCAAAGTTGAGGAATAATTGTTATAGTAGCTACTGTTTTGGGAAATTGTTTAGTTTTATAAACAAGCGCACAAGTTTGGGATGGATTGTTTTGAGCTTTCTTCTTGTTGAAAGTGAAAATGCTGTTTGAATGTTGTTGAGAATTTTAATTTGTATTGTGTTATTAAGTATCTCGTTAATAATTTTGCCGGATCGAAAATTAATTTAATGCCATATCCACGAACAGACTATAATTATATTAAATTAATTAGTTAAACTTCAACTATTGCACAATACAAAAGAATAAATTTCTCCAATCCTTCAAGATTTCCGCAGAAATTGAATAACTTTCCAGTCTACAAGACACAATCAATAATCAATCTAACCGAAAAAAACAGCCTCAAACACGTACTACACAAACTCACCAACAACCCGACAAAAAAATTTCATTTCCAATCTTTCTCCACTGTAATAAACGTTCTAAAAAGCCATTCTCTCCAGCAAAACAAGCGCCCGCAGCAGCATCCAGCAAACCTATATACCTCACACACAATCCACCTTTTCACTCCCCCCACACACACAACACACCTCAGGCGCTCCTCGCAGCAGAAAACAGTCCGTCAGCGTACCGCGTCAGAAACCGTCTCCGCGCCGGCGCAGTAAGCACCTTCAGCGGCGCCGCCGCCGCCGCTGCTTACTGCCGCTACTGGCCGCACCTCCCCTAAGCGCGCTGCCTCCGCTCAGGGGGCTAATCGCTCGGCGTACGTAGCCGCGCTCGACTAGTGCGCGCCGTGCCCGTGTGTCGTGCGTTCGTTTTCCGTGCGTGTTTACACACTCCATAGAGTTACACACACATACTTCAACGTATATATATATACACTTATATATATACACACACACATCTATACATCTCTTCGCGCGCTCAGTTTCCCTTCTCCTCCCGCCCCCGCAGAGAGAGAGAGTGAGAGAGAGAAGAGTTTTTCCAAACACGACGACGACGACGAGCGCAGATTACCGAGAGCAGAGAGAGCTAAGTGCGCGGAGTGTGCCCCCCCGTACGTATATAGGTGCGGAAGAAGCCGATGACCCGAAGCAGGCAGTAGCAGCAGCAGCAGCAGTCGAAGCAGGTAATGCAAGAGTGCGCAACGCCGCCGGCGAGTCGTCGGCGTGCGCGGTTATATATCTATATACACCGTGTACCGTGCGAGAGTGCGGACACACCGCCATCATAAAGGAACGCCACGCCGCCTTCCTACCTCTCGCTCACGCCGGCTCTCGCTTCTGCCTTACGCTGTGAATCCTAGTGTCTGTGTGTCTGCGCTGTATGTACGCACACTCACCGGTTAGGATGTTTTTTTGCATTTAACGCTGTTAGGTTAGGCAGTGCGTGAGTGTGTGTATACGCGCGAAGAAGCGCCGGCCGAGAGGGATTTTTTTCCGCGTCGGGGCTTCCGGGCGAGTGTAGCGCGTCTCGCGGCCGAGAGAGAGAGGGAGTATATGGGTATAAGCCGAGAGCGCGTGAGTATGCAAGTGTATGTGTGCGAGCTTCCTCGCGGCGCGAGGAGAGCGGCGGCGAGGTGGTTCGGTTCGCGCGTGTAATGGCTGCGCGCTCTTTCACCGAGCCTCGCCGAGATTCTCTCTCTTTCGGCTACCGCGTGGAAGCTTCGCGCTGGGAGACCTTTTTGAGGTTACTTTTGTAAGGGGGGTATTGAGAGTTTGGTAGATTTGATGTTTGGGACTGTCTTTGTTAGATCGTTGGCATTTATACACTCTCCGATTGTGTGTGCATCGCTGAAAATCCAGCCCCCCGGTCTGCTTCGTCCCGCTATAGCCACGCCGCTGGCTGTAAGGTTAGGCCTCCGTTCCGGTTTCGCTAACCACATGTACAGCTTCCCGTATATAAACGCAGTATATACAAACACGCACCTGCCGATCGAACGTCGGCTTCGAAATTTCGAAAGAGTGCACTCGCTCGCTACCGCTGCGCTTTATGCATATACCTACATACCCACTCACACATACACACAGAGCCGACGCTCGAGAGAGAGAGAAAGCGGCGTTTCAGCTATCGATTGCGCGCGCGTGAGCGAGCAGTGCACGTATATGTTTGGGCCGTGTGCGCGCGGCCATATCGGCAAATTCTTAACCTCAAAGCGAGCGCGCGAGCGGCGACGCCGCGCGAATATCGCGAAAAAAAGAGGATGGATGGACTCGGGACAGTGTTGCCAGTGTATATACGCACCCAGCGAGCGAGGAGAGTATATACACGAGCGCGGCTGCATATAGCCCCGTCGGCCGTCGCTTGGCGCGAGGCGGATTTCGCGAGGCTAGATATGCGCGTGCTTAGTGTGGCTATGTTGGCGTGATGGTTTGTAGGCGTTTTTGGGTGGGTTTTTTTTATTTTGGATCGTGGTGGGTTTATTAAAAAGGTGCACGTTTGAAGAGTTTGGTGGGAAGTGCGCGAATGTTTTTATTAAAACATTCGTATATCTGGTTTTCCGGTTTTGGAGTTAAGTAAATGCTCGCCGTGAAAACGTTCATTTGACTTTAAAAGCAGGGAATATTAAAAACGGTCTTTCGAACTTTCTAAAACTATACGCAGAAACATTCGCAGCTCCCAGTCTGCATTAAAAACAAAAACCCAACTGTAAAAAAAAAAATCCATTAAACCACCGCGCTCTACCATCCTCCCTCGAAAACCCCGCGAAATCCACTACTCTCCCATTCAAAATTCACCTCTACAAAAAGTCCCCCGCGACGCGCAGTGCGTTAACCCGCGCTATAACAAAAAAAGCCTCGCGCCTGACGTGCGCACCGGTTCTTCTCCCGGTCGCAAAAAAAAAAAAGAAAAAAATGGAGCAGGCTCCCTGAGCCTCGCGCTTCTCTCTCTCTCTCGCATCCTCAAATCAAAAGCCGGCGGGCGCTCCGCGTATTGATTGTTTCGTCGCCGTGTGTCTGCTCTGCGCGCGCTCTGCTGCATAGCTCCTCTGGCTGCACGTTTTCTCACGCGGCGCGCACATTTAAATGCGAGAGAGGTGGGGAGAATGCGAGAGAGAGAGAGAGAGAGAAAAATCAGCAGTGAGGTATATTTACAACTGGTCGCCTCGTTAAATAAAAGAGCGCGCCGAATAGCTCGGCTGCTCCCCCCCTCCTTCGAGTTTTGCGCGAGAGTTATGAATTATTTCGCGCGTGAAGCCGGCAGCGAGGGGATTTGGTTTTGAGGATTTTTTCTCGTTGGCGGGGGAATGGTTTTGAAGCAGGGTTTGCTGGTGTTGGGTCGTGTTTGTGGAGGGGCGAGACGACTAATTAGCGCGCGGAATATTTACAATGCGATTGACGTGTTTATTTGCGAGTAGTAGCGGAGAGTTTGGATACGTGTGGACGGGTGTCGAAATATTTTTGATGCTGGTGATCGATAAAAAAATGTTTTATTTGAAATCGTACCTATACGTAGAGAGCAAAACATTTAATTTGATTGGACGAAAAGGATTGAAAAAAATGAAAAATGTTTTATTCAGAGCATTTTTTTTTTTTTTTGCAAAAAAAAAGCTATGAAAGTTCCCTTTCAGCTCGGGGAACAAACTCCGGCTAATAGAAAATTTATTTAAAAAAGCAATTTTCGTTTTCATTGTTTTCGTCAATATTCATTCAATAGGGATACGCGAGCGAACGAGCGAGCGCAATCAACGCTCGGCCATTCAAAATTCAGCTAGATTTAAATTGCAATGTGTATTCTAACTTCCCAAGGCGCTTCGTTTATTCGCAGCGGCTATTTTGAATATGCAAAAGTAAGAGCTGGCTTTTCTCGAAGCCGCGCGGTGAAAGTCGCACGATTTTTCTCTTCTATATCAATTAATAGTTGGACTCGCGTTTCCAATACGAACTTTAAAATAATAACTTTTATTATTCAACCAAAAATTTGCAACTTTCAGAATAAAACCAAGAAAAAAATCATCAACATACAGAACATAAAGTACCGGCTATTATTCCACGCTGTGCCATCCCATATTAATCACACTCACCCCGGCATTTTCATCACCTGCATTCCCTCAGCTCGAAAACAACCCACCCAAAAAAATGCAACCGCACACAAAACCTTCGCCTCGAATCCGATCCCGCCGCGGAATTCGCACCGGCGTCTTCCCGTCGGCGAGAATATCGGGAACGAGGTGCGCTCTTATCTCTCTTTCTCTCCGTGCGCCGAGCGGACGAAAAAAAGGCAAAGAGCTCGGCGAACCGGTCGAACGAACGAACTCGCGTGAATACGTACATATACGTACACGCAGACGGTCGGAGCATGTGTGACGGGGAGAGTCGCCAACTGGATTAGCTCTCTCGCATATGTGTGCGTATACGCGGACGCAAAGTGCCGGCGGAATGCGAACGAGAGCGAGAAAAACGCGCGCTGCAGCTTTCCGTCAAAACAAGCGCGCAATAAGACCGTTATCTCTCCCTCCTGCGAGCGCGTTTTCTCTCCGGATATATACTGGCAAGAGCTATTAGACGGGCTGTATGCGGCTGCGTGTGTGCGTATACATATTGGCGGGTTAAGCAGGCGAGAGATCTGGTTTGGGGGAAGAGAGACGGGATGGCTATATGGGAGAGTGCTTATGGGTTAGGCTTGTAATGCTGTTGATATTTTTTTATTCGTGTTGGTAGAGAAGTGGCACATCCAAGTTCAACCGGTCGATTTCAGGTTGACGCGCGGCTGTTTAAGTGTTTTAATGCGCGAGGTGATGTATTGTTTGATCTGGTATAAGAGATTTATTGACAGGCCTGGGAGTGAGAGTTTGAGGGAGGGGATTTGAGGTTTGGAAGTAGATGAATAAGCGGGGATTCGTTTGATGACATGGGTGATGTATCGATTATACTTATACTTTAGGGAGTCCTTTGTGGAGAAGGTATTGAGCCACAAATTGACCAATTAGTGTCTTTGTGTGTGGTAAACAGTTTTTTATCTTTGTATGCATGTGCACTAGTAGTCTGATACACTTTAACTACTTTAAAATATACATAAAACATTTACATTAAGATTATAAAAACGTTTAAGTAAGCGACATATAATGAAGATAATGTAACAGCTAAATTAATATTTAACTTCCTAATGTTTTGTTGACTTAGTTTATTTAAAAACTCATAATTATAATGTACACACAACGTATTTAATAAGTATTGTGATTAGAAATAATGTTAATAAGGGCTAACTTTCATAAATTATTTTTTATATCATTCATTAGTAAATTACTGATCGGATTATATATATATTTTTTTTTATATTTAGTTCTTTCAAAGTAAATATACTTAAATAATAAAATATAAGATTTTAACGAACAGAACAATTACTAAAAAATTAATTTTCATTTCACAGTTTTACGTGCAAATGCTCAGATATTGAGAAATCTTGTTGCGGCGAAAATCATGGTTCGTAAAATTTTAATGCGGTTCTACATTCTTCTGACTTTTTACTAGTAAAAAGATCAGGATTGTCATTCACAACTTTTTTTCTACAGCAATAAGTAAAAGTCGCACGCGGATTGGAAAGTAAAGTACAAAATTATCTTACGAATTCGCCTTTTTAATTTCAAATATTAAAGATCGAAGAGAATATAGGAACGTTTTGTAAAAAAATCCAGCCGAGCTGTACGGGTAAGAATTAGAGAATAAAAAAAAGAAGGAAATTAAGGCCGAAGGGGGCGTATACAGACAGAGTATCGGCTTTCCGTCGCATCGCGAGCGAGATGCATAATTTATTGTCGTGACGTATTAAAATGATAAAATTTATGAATCGGAAAACGCTTCAAGTTATTCCAGAGTTAAACTGTGAACTTTCATCTCCGCTCGTTTTTTAAAGCTTGCTTTATAAGGTCCATCTGCTAAAGACATTTGAGAAAAAGACAATTGTTTTCATTAATTTTTTTACTATTTTAAAGTAGATATTCATTGTACATTTTAATTTAATTAATCATTTCAGAAACGAAATATGGTTTTACGGTATATGAAAAAAATTGAAAATTTATATGAATTTTAATACCAAATATCCAAAGTTTAAATGGATGTCGTTGATTATTTAATTGTGTTATAATTAGTGATTGATTATTCCATCAATCAATCAATCGTATTATTCAATTCATCAAATAAAATGTTAATGACTATTTGCAATGTACATAATTATTTCAATAATAAGCGGTAAGAGATTGAGTTATTATATTAATTATCAAAGGTACACCAAATTATAATCCCTTTTGAATGCTTTGTCTAGTAATATAGGTATTTATTCAAAATTTAAAATTACAAAAAAGTTAGTAAAATTAGAATTATATAAATCAATATTCGATGTTATCCACATTGTTTGACTTAACTTCGCGTGCGTGCAAAAACTTTAATTTCAAAAACTCAAACGTAGATTTGCCAATTCTGCAATTTCGAAAAATGATAAAGCAGATTTTACCTCCATAGAACAGAAAAATTTCATTTCAGAAAAAATCCGAAAAATTTCTAAAAGTTCAAAGAATAAATCACGATTGCAAATTTCCCTAATATCCGACCTTTCCCCGCTTCAGAAAGCATCCCTCTCCGAACCTCCAGCTCTATACATTTAATTTCATCCCCCTCCCCTCCGCTTCACTCTCTCATTCTCCGATCCTCGCAACCGCCTTTTCAAAATCCTCCTCACGAAAAAAGAAAAAGCAATTCATCTTCCCCCCATTATTACAAAGCCCAAAAATCATCCTAAAATACAACTGTCTCCGCAGAAAAGAAAGCCACTCCACTATTAAACTGCAAAACGTCGCCGAGACGCGATGCCGAAAGTTTCGTGTCTCTCTCCCTCCCCTTTATGCTCGATTACGCAACGCACAAGTTCACCAGATGTGCGCGCGCTACTCGCGAGGAAGACAAAAAGATAGAGGAGAGTCGTGAGAAGCGGGAGGCGGGCGCGTTATTGTAACTGTGTTTTTGCGACTGCCTACGAGCTGCAGCGTCGACGTTTGCGGCTCGTTTTCTTCTCGGCTTGACGAAAATTCGAGGTTTAATAGAGCAAGCTGGGGAGACAATAGGGATAGCTCGAATGCAGTTAGTACGGGAAGGTGGATAGGGCATTCTTAATTAATTTCTGAAATAATTGTTTTTATCTTTTGCTTATTATTGTATTAATTACGTATCGAAGCTCTGTTTAGTTTATCCGTTAATAATTACACTATTTCGTTGGAGTAATCACGAATTCTTTCCTTCCTAATTAAGCGCGTATCCCAAAATTTAAATATCCCATAAATTTTCCGCAAAATTAACCAATCGCTTTGAACGTCCGGCGTCAAGCCACTTTAGTTAGATAACTTTCGAAAGCGCAACGACCCACGCGAAGGGACAGCGGAATAATCGAGTCAGACAAGGTCGGAAGCCGAGTGCAGCAGCCTCGTAGGAAACGAGAGAAAAATGAACGCGCACGCGTCCCTTTTTCACACCGGTTTTCCAGCCTCGTCGCCTGGCTTCTTTCTTTTTTTTTTTCTGCAGCGCGCGAAAAATAAGAGCAGAAGGAGGAAGCGACGGCACGAGCGCGCGCGTCCGCGAGTTTTCTTCTCACGCCGCACGTGCGACGGGATGAGAACGAGACGGTTTCCTCCTTTTTTTTTATCCTTCGTCTTCGCTGCAGGAGAGCGCGGAGACGCAATGATTCATTAGTCTCTTCAATTTTTTTTTATTGTTCGCCCCGGCTCGCTTTTTTTTTTTCTTTAAACGAGCTGTCGCTCAAATTGAGTTATAACGAAGTCTCCGTGGTACTTTTTCCATGATGCTTGTTTTGACGTTTTGGAATTGCACTCGCTTTTTTTTTTAAATTAAAGAAAATGAAGAGTCGTCGCGGCGCTAGGAGGATGGGCATTCTTTTTCGGTTGGGACGAGCGTTGGAATGAGTTTCGAGTGAGATGTAGTCCGCGGCCGGTCGATTTGTCGCCTTGCTTAAAAATAGACGCTTGGAAATTGAAAAATAGTTTTTTGCGGAGAGGAAAAAGAGTAATGTAGTTTGAGTTTTAAAATATTGGACTTGTTGTTTCGAAATTTGAAAGAAAAACTACCGGGATGTGATGTTTAATTATGTAAGCTCGGAAAGAGTCACGACTTATCAAATTAATTTCTATCTATTGTTTACAAGCAGTAATAGACTTTAGTATAAAAGCAAATAAAAGATTTTATTAGTAATTAAAATATGATAATATTAGTAACACGACTTTCTAAGAATTCGTACAATGAAAAACGTGGAAAACTTAGTTAAGTCGGAAAAATAACTGTCTAATTATCACAATTTTATTGTACATTGTATGCATTAAATTAAATACTATTTCAGTTCCTTATAAATGTAATCAAATTTTTGATTTAGTAACGTACGATTTCACAGTTCACATAACAGGTGTGACTTATTGTTAAAACAGTAAGGAAGTAATTAGCTACATACAGCTAATATATTATTTTTTAACATCTCGTTTAGTTTACAACTTATATAAACAATTTAATACTTATTTCTAACATCTGCATATAGATATACCGTCACAAATATACATTAAATTTTAAAAAACAAATTTTCTCACAAACAAAAATCGCTTTCGAAAAAGCTCTCAACTCAAACAGAGATTTTAGCAGCATCCGCCAGGCGGAGGGAGACATCGATTTCGCCCTCAGGGCGGAGGGTCAGGGAGGGGGGCAATCAGCATTATCGGCCTGAAAAATGACTCGCTACGGAATGCGCGCTCGCAACTCTCGTGGAGTCATTAACTTCCTTCCATTAACGGAGGGGGCGGCGTCGCTGCTATAGCTTCCTCGGGTCGCTTGTATTTGCCGTACGGTTACGGCTGGCAGGATAAGTTTTGCGCTTGATTAAAAGGTGCTCGCTGCTTTCGCAGGCTTTATTTGCGTCTTGAGTAAACTGAATTGGAAATATATTTTTCGGGTTTGCCTTGGTGAACGGTATTTTTTGTGGTAAAATTGTTTGTGTAGTAGATATATTCAGTGGGTCTTGAGAATAGTTACTACAGCCGGCGTAAATCATAAGGGGTGTCGATCTCTGATCGATTGGCGTTAACCAGCCAAACCAAGACAAAGCACAAGGCGACAAATATGACTGGTAATTAATAAAGGACCGACAGCTAGTTAGTTCGGTCGAGGCAGTCCACCTGAACGGTTCTCAGAACGAATCATAGACAGCAATTTATTAACGTTTATTGGATATTTATCAATAAATTATTAAAAAAAGAAATCAATATTATAGGTATAGGTTTTAACGTACTTTGATTTCTATTATTATTAATAAATTTAAAGGTTTAAAAATCGCTTAATTATTTTGTGTTAAATTAAAAAACATTTTGAAAACGTGACAGCATTACTTTTAGAGGCTTATAAGAACTTAGAACCGGTTCTGTCGGAGGCTAAAGTAAAAGGCGTTAATCAAAAGAATTATTAATCTTGATACCTGAGCGCGCTCACGATACGTCCGAGAAAATTCGTCTTAATCTGTTCTCAGAAACGAGCGATTAACAAGATCTAAGAAGTGACCCGCGGTAGCTGGCACTAAAGGTCCGGGTATACGAAACTCTCATCGAAATTAGATAGCTACTTAAGTTTATTTTCAAAAGCATACACTATCAATTATCACCAATTTTGATCCCTTTATGAAAATTAAAAATAATTCATTAAAATAAAAAACAAACATATTTTAACCGCATAGTTAAACAATTCAATAAAAAAAAAAATCGAATATTAAATTCACAACCAAACTAACCACCCCCCAATCTTTCTGTTCCAGTGTAAAGAGCTTATCGAGCAGGCCAGAGTAGCAGCCTAACCGTCAGCATCATCAGCAGACCGTGAGCGAGCAGCAGCCGAGAAAGAAGCTAGCCGAGCCCAGGAAAGCCTCTCCAAAATCACTCGCCTAACCTCGTCCCCGTCCTCCCTCGTCCACACCACCACCTCCCGCTCCCCCCAAGTTCCCTCCTAGGCAAGGACTTGCTCCGGCATCAGCATTAACGCCAAAGAGAACATAATACCGTCGGCAGCAGCCATGGACGGCATGGACAACAACAAGCCCGTGCTCAACGATGACCCCTCCGTCACGCTGACCATCCGCCTCATCATGCAGGGCAAGGTAAGTGCGCCTACTGTGCTTCTTTCAAGAGGGATACGGGCTCGAGTATTGAGTGGATTTGATTTTTTGGGAATTTGGAAATGTGGATTAGCTGACATTAACTGGGCCATGTCGTTCCAAAATATTATAAACTGATTGAAATAACAAAATATGACAATAAATCGAAGGGAATGACGAAAACGTCATATTAAAAATTTGCTTATTTCCAAATGACAATAATTACACGGAAGCTGCATTATCCAACCATAAGACACCGCCGACAAACTCTTACGGCGCTGAAAAGAAAGCAACAACTGCTTGCCCGGGCTCCAACCCGCACCCGGTAATTATCGGAGTATAAACAATCGTAATTTGCGCGTTCGCCGCGGCAACTCCAAATTAGCGACTCCAGCATCCCCTTAAGTTTGCGCAACGACGCGCAAACCGTTCTCTCACTGCCGAGATTCGCTCGCCCAACTTTGCCATCCAATTCCGCAAAAGAACGCACCTATAGCACTCTAGCTTCGAATCCGACGCAACTGTGCGGCAAACCGGATGATCCAAAATCGTAGCTACACACGCGTGCGTTACTACGCATCTCCTGACAAAGAGCCGGCCCTCTCCTTATTCGCACAATGAAGCGACCGTTAACGCTTAGGCTCCTCTCCGAAAAATCAGAGCGACCACCACCTGTCGACGCGCTCCCTGCGCGAACAAAGACGAGCCTCTCTCCTCTAAAAAGAAAACGACGAAGGGAGAGCAGCAGCAGCAGCCGAGCTCCCCTTTCCGAGGGAGAAGGAATCGGAGCGCAAGCGATCTTCCGCGCGGCTTGCCATCCGGGACGTGAAAGAGAGAGGGGTAGGGTCGCGGCTTGCGAACCCTGGTGATGTATAAGGGGAGAGAGGTGAATGCCGATAAACACGGCGCGAAGTTTGCCCGATGATGATGGGGCTTCGGTGCTGCTTCTGGGCTCTCCTGGTTCATTAGCTCGCGGATTTTCATTAATTAAAGTTCGGATGCGCGGTTTGGTGCTTCTATCTGGCGAGTGCCGCGTTGGGGAGTTGTTTACGGATGTTGGTACTGAGATGACGATGAGAAAGAAAAAGAGAGTTGATTTCTTTTATGGTAATTGAATGATAGAATTTAATTAAAATCTTAGAGTTTGATACTTGATTCCTCCAGTCTCTTGAACGAATTTTTAAACGTTAAAATTAATTGTCAAAAATAGAAAGGTTGGACTTGATTAGTTATCTTGGGGAGGCGATACAAAATCGATGCTGAGAACGCAAATCCGTTGACCAAACAGATCCATCATGCGAGGCTAATCAAACGTTATTGAATATCAATCCTAAAAGCCGCCAACCAAGTAGCGCTTATTGGTATTAGTACATTCAATAAAACGCGTGATTACTCTTGCGGTAATAGAAGCGAGGCGTGATGTATATGCGCTATTTTGGGCTAGGGCTTTGGAAATCCATACCGGCGATGCTTAAACGTAGAAATGATTTATATTTGAATTCGTCACTGTCAGAAGAAAAGTTTATTAAATGTACTGAAAAAGGTAGAGGAAGCAGGGCTTAAAAAGATATATTAAAATGATTTAATAAATAATTGAAATTTAACAAAGGATTTTTTTTAAAGTATATTAAATTTAAACACTTATTTATTAAAATCATAAAAATATTATTTTATTCATATTTTTTAATATAAAATTTCATTTTTAAGTATTTATATTCTTTCATTTATGAACTTTTATTAAATTTTTTAGATTAAAAGTCCATCGACTTTTTATTAGTGTACGCTTTTCATTATTATCTGCTATTTGAATATTATCCAATACTACTTTAAACAAAAAATTTGCTACAGATGAGAAGAAGCACTTTTCAATAGTACTAAAGCATAATCAATTATTCTAAACTTTCATACTTATCAAATATCTCTTACAATCTGATAAAAAACAAACTCAACAAGTCCAGAACCCCTTCAACATCACCCGTCAACATTCCATTTCAAAAGCCCTTCTCTCTCTTAAAAAAAAAACTCTCTCGCAGCAAAAAAACCTTCGAAAAAAACCCTCCCATTTCATAAAGATCCGCGAGCCTGATGAATGGCCCGGGACTCTCGCTTGCGCCGCGAATCAAAAACACGCGGCTCAGCATCTCTCTCTCGCCTCTTGGCACACGCTGCGAGACCGATTTATTACCGAAAGGGCTCAGGCCGTCTCACTCACTCTATCTTTGGAGAAGGAGCATAGGAGTGTATATCCACGCGCGATTACGAACGTAAAACTGCACGTGCTGTTGCCCAGGCGCGCTGCTGAGGTATTTCGCGACAGCTGCGCGACACTCGCCGTCCTAATTTTTCTTCGATCGGAGAGCGAGATGCGAAAATTAACGAGCAGTTTACCGTGGCTGAAGTTGTTTTGGCGGATCGTTCGTGGGATCGAAGAACTTTTACGAGCGCTTCGATGTGGTTTAGAAGAGTGTTAATGTTTGTGATTAATCGCCTGATTTCCGCGTTGAATAAAAGGATTACAATGATTCTAGCTGAACTAGGATGAATTATGCGAAAGCTTTCGTGCTGATCTACGGTCTACAATTTAGAGTGAGATCGGAATAAATTAGTGGATAACTTGACATTTTCACATGGCCTATCTTAGATCAACGCATCCCGAAACTACGAAAACTTTTCTCAAATCCCTCCGATAAATCAGATTAATAGCTCTCGCCGAGGCTCCAATCGTGCAGCTTTCGCGAATAAATCCGCGCGTTTGCGAAATTCTACGTCGGACGCCTCTACGTGCGCGTCGATCGATCGCGAACATTGTCTTTACCGTAATTACAATATCCACATGCGCGTATATAGACACACGTATTCAGGGAATGAATAGCATTTACCTGCGGTCGGCACCAATAACAAATCAATCGCGGTCAAATTTTCGCGAATGATTACGGTTCGGGGCGAATTTATAGGGCGCGCGCGAGTCGTTTAAGCTTGAGAGAGGCTGAGAGGAAGAAAGGGAGAGAGTGGCTATTTACGAGCTCGACAATTGAACTCTGCGCGCGCGAGCGTAAACGTCTGCGCTGCGTGATGATGATTTAAGTCGCTGAACTGCGGGGATGCGCGCGTTGCGTAAGCCGAGCTGGGATGGAACTGGGAATTTTGGGTTGTTTGAAGAGGAATGAGGTTTTTGGATGGAATGTGTTTGGAGATGCGATGTGTTTTTTTATAAAGTTTGTTGTTTTGGAAAGATTTTTTTCTGTTTTAATTTAGAAATCTGTATACTTGTTTTATAAATGAATTGATATACTAAACGCACGCAGAGTTTTAAGTTCAGTTTTTAGCGAAGAAATTTTAAACCCATAATTAGGCGATTGCTACGCCATCTACTATCTATTATATTCTAAGCTATTCGCAGAACGCATTATATTAGACTTCAAACAGTCCTGTCATCATTACTCTACAAAAGTATAACGGGTTGATATAACAGTATTGTTAAATATTGTAAAGTAAATAAGCGCGAAGATTTTGTCTATTTATTATAATAATATTTTTATTATTATTTTTTTATTATTTAACACCATTTGTACCTTAATAATTTTGTATTAATGTCGATATCCAAGTATCGCTCGAAGGCGTATCCCACTGCTGATAACTAGGTGTACGCTACTTTCATTCGTATAATCAGTACTTGTTACCACACAATTGATTCCACTGAACACATCAGGCAAACACAATCAAAGCATTCGATGAGAAAAGGGCGCACACCTACTAATCTTTTTAATTTTCATTATGAATATATGCCTTCTTCCACTGAAGAATTCATAAATACTTAAATCTTTTTACAAGTTTGTCTGAAGTTGTGAATTCTTGTTTAACATAATTTAGAGAACTTGCAAACTTTTGCAGCACTGTTCAGCTTCACTTGAATACCAAGTAAATTATCCACATCCTTAGTCTCTTACTAAAAGATCAGAGCACTATAGTTTTAATTACTACACTAAAATTTTACGGCGCTACTTTTCAAAGATTTCTTCTATACCTAAAACTATCTTAAAAATTCGCAGAAAGAACTTTTACTTCCAGCTTATCACCGATCAGTCAAATTCAACGGATCAAAACTAGCACCACAAAAATATTAAAAGCACTATCAGTTACTTACTCCATGACAATGACGTAACCCTCTAATTTCCTTCCACAGTTGTATATCGACGTTATTTCTCTCTCCATCCGTGAGCCCCCGGGCGCTCCGTCGTCGTAACAATCCACCTATAGCTATCTATATACGCATTCCGGGCGTTTTTTTCGCGCTTCCCGCGTTACGCCATCTATTCTCCTCCTCCTCATGCTTCCCTTTTCCGCGAGACAGAGGAGAAAGACGTCTGAAAAGTTTTGAGGTTATACGTCTACGGCTGCGGCGAGAAACCATTGTGCGCGCCGCTGGCTCATTGTGTCCGCGCGCGAGTTTCGCTCTCCCCTTGTACTGGGTGTATATGTGGAGGAAGAGTAGGAGTCGCTCATGTCAAGTTTCCGGACTTGGAGTGAGATCTTGTCATGCGATTTTTAGGAAAGCTTCAAGTTTGGGTGTTGATTGTTTTGTTTTTTATTTCTTTTGGAGTGGAGGGCTAGTTTGGGAAGAGGTGGGTCGAATTGGGATTGTAGTTGGGTGTAATGATAAAGATTTTTGAGAGAAAAATGAAAATCGATTTTTATTGTTAGGAATTTTTGAGTTTAGAATGAACTTATTATTTTGAAGAAACTGTATTCTTTGTGCTATAGATGAGTTTTGGAATAATTCTCTAATACAAAAATTATGTTAGATCAGAAAATTATCCATATTTTGTGTATTTTAAAAAAATAATTTTAATTACAGAAATCGTGTTTTAAAAATTGAACACAATTTTAACCTGCGTAATTGTTTTAAATTTCTTTTTAAAGTCGGTATAACTCTTGAAAATTTCTTAACTACTTTTTTATAAGGGGTTCTGTTTATAGTAACTCTTTTTTTATCCTAAGCAGCCGGAATAAGGTAAATTCGTATCGCCCTTTTTCGTAACTTTTAATGATGCTGTCACGGTCGCGTACTATCTGTTTGTCTGAAACTGCAATTTTGGTATCTGATGAGGCCTTACTCAGTAAGTTAGTAAGCTACACACTCTAAAAAAATGAAGTATTTATCCTTTTTGCGGAAGCTAACTAAAGACGTTGAATCGAGGTTACAAGGTAATAGTCTGTAATTCATGCCAGTTTTAATGTACACTTTAATATTATAATCACAAACTTATAGTTTCTCTTAACCAGACCTTACCGAGAATCTCCATTTACTCTACTTAAAATATTTGTTTTACGAAATTTCAACGAGCGAGACGAGGAAAAAGAAAACCACCGCAATTACGTAATCCCAGCGCTCGCAGAAACGTATCTTATTATCCTCCCTTCGAAATTAATCGATAAATCATTATCTTCCGGCGCGAGATTGTCGTAAAGTGCAGCGCTGTGACGCTTTTTACATGCGCCGCGTCGGCATTCCTGAAGCCCGGCGCAACTAACTCTATTATAAAAGTTGGGCCCCGCTTTTACGGCTAAAAAATTTCGCTCTCAAAAAAAAAAAAAGAAATAGTCCCTCGTAAAGCATATCGTTCGTATAATACGCGCTCCCATTAAAATAGGACACGGATATATTCTCTCCCGCAGTTAAAGATTGTAAATCATTTCGACGCGGCCCGATGTATATGCGCATCTCGACTCTCACGTCGTAAATCGTACGGACTGATTCGATTTTTCGCGCTCGACCGTCGTTCGTTTTAATTCGATTCTGGCAATTTTTTTCAATAAAGGTAGCCAGGGAAAGAGCCGGTAAACTGCGACTTTTTTGCCGGTGCGGAGATGAAAATTTAATGGAGCACGCTGGCGCCTCCTATATGCGTCTCGGGGCAATTTAATAACTCGCTGCCGCGTATAATATCGATTTAGCGCCAAATTTCCGTCGCTTGCCGAGGTGCTCGCTGCAGGTCAGCGCGCTAAATTTTTTTTCTTTGCTTTTTCTTTAGGATTCGCGTGATTGCGCGTCTTAACATAACCTAAAAGGGGTTTAATCCAATTCTAAGTGACGCATAATTGTGGAGTGGCTGCGGTGTAGATGGAGGCGAATATGCGGCTGCTCTCGCACTGCGGCGATATAATCGATAAAATCGTTGACAATTAAGTCTAATGTGCGTGGCCATCGTCCTTCATTTGCGAAGATAAGTGCTCTTAATTCTCAGGCTAAAATAGACTTTGCCGCGGATTTTGTTTTTTACGTTTTTCGTGATGCATTTTTTTAGATGTGAGTTTATGTAGATCAATAATTTCTGAAGGAATTTTATTCAGTTGAGGATATTATTTTTCTTTTTACTTTAAAAAGATTTAATTGTATACAGGAAAGGTTGAATAACTAAATCAAATTCTAGTTGTTTCGCAGTTGCAGTGTTACTTTAAATTAAAAGGGTCGCAAGCAAAGCGACATTTAAAATTAAATTTAACTTAATTTGAAAGTATTACAATTGAATTAGATCGTTTTAATTTATTTAAAAATTTTACAATCAATCTGAGTAATCCTTTCGGAAGCGACGCCTTGAGGGAAACTTTATCAGACTTTTCAGTTATTCAATTACATAAGTTCGTAACTATTTAAAGTCTAAAATGAGTTACTTAAATTTTATCATACATTTATATAATAGCTGGGTTGCGAATGTATAACTTTGTAGTTTAACATTAAGAGTATTTATGGTCTTCCGGAAGTGTAATTTTACTTTGATTAAGCCAATCAAAAAACAGATTATACCACACGGTTGGAATATGCAATTGGGAAATTTAATTGACGCATTAATTAATTATGCACACATGCGATACGTCGTATCATGAAATTTTAGAAAAAAAGATAATAAACCATAAATCTTAAGAAATATTTATTCTGTAGAAAATGTTAAGTAGCCGATTAAATCGTCGTTTATTACATGAATTTCATGTTTCTTTTTTTCTTATTTAATTTTTTCAATAATTACCACTTCTAATTAAAAGTAGTCTTCTACCTATCAAAGTTACATCTTATTTTAAATCTATAATTATTATATAATTATTAGTCTTCAAAAAAGCTCGTTCACCCTCAATCAACAAAATTACTATATAAATTCAACTAAAACCCGCCTGCCTAAAAACGCATCACCTCACCTCCAATATAGAACAACCACACACCCCAGCGTCTATACATCGAGAGCCGCTACAACGAAAACTCGTACAGAGCCGGTATAATAGAAGAGTCTCGGGGAGCTCCAGCCTCGTGCTGGAGTGTCGCGCGCTAAAAATTATTGCACGTTCTTGCACATTTGAATGACGCCCCCCTCCCTTCCTTTCTCTCCGGCCCGCATCTTGAGGGCTTCTCGGTTTTACCTTCCCCTCTTCTCGCTCTTTTTTCCTTTCTGTCGGCTCGGCTTTCAGGGCTCGGTCTCTTCAGCCGGCGCGCACAGCTGCCGCTCCCAAGATTTCGCCTGGACGAGGGAACTATAGGAGACGATCGAAAACGAGTATTTTGGTGAATAGGTGTATCGATTGGGGGAAGGGAGCGATGGGAGGTTGCGCTGGGATGGTGAATGTTTATTGGGGAATTTTGGTTGTAGGAAATTTAAAGCGGGGTTTAAGTTTGAATTTTCGTTAAAACTGTTTTAAAATGTTGTGTGTTGGATGGTTTGGAGATATATATTTTCTTGTTTTGAAAAGAAGGTTTTAAAATGTCATACTTTTTCATCGTAAAGTATTACTATTCTGAGTTATACATTTTTTAAATTAAACAAGCGGGCGCGTTAAAGGCGAAGGAAAATTGCGCTCGGATTTTTAAGTAATTCCGACTCGAGATTTTCGCTCTCGGCAAAATTTGCTCGAGTTAGCATGGGCAAAACTCGAGCTCAAGACTATATACGTAGCAGCCACTCGAGAGAGCCTCTATTTTTAAACATTTCCTACGCCTTTTTCTAATTTCCCGGCGCGTACCTACGCCTTTGTCGACTTCTTTTTTAATTACATCCAATCCGCTCTAAAAACGCATCCCCCCCACCCTCTCCATTTTTTCATCCGAGTTAAAACTCGAACGGTAAATTTTCGGGTCACAGTGCCCAGAGAGTCGCATCGGCATATCGATTATTCGTGAAATCCGCGACGTCTGTTTTCTCCTCCCCCTTTGTCCTCCTCGCTGAGCGCGGATCGCAGAGAGCGGCTGTGTCCGCCTCTCTTGGATTAAGCCGCGCGCGGATACATAATGCCCTCGTCGCTGGCCAAAAACTCGGCCAGACGTATTTGTTTCCTCAACGCGAAAATGGTAGGTAGCGCGGCTTCGAATTGTAAATCGGCGCTCTCGCTCTCTGGCCACGCCCGGAAGTCCACCCCGATGGCTATGAGCTCTTCGGATTTCAAAGTTTGGTCGTTGGTTTTTTTTTTCTTGGGTTTTGAGCGATTTCATGTTGGTTTTGTAGGGGGACGAGAAAACTTTTTGTTATATTTAAAGTTTTGATGAGTGGTTCATGAATTAACTTTTAATTGTTGTGTTTGAGAATATGTGAAAGTATTTTCAGAATTGGATTAAAAGTAATTTGAAATGATCAAATTTATGTTCTTTTTTTTAATTTTTTATTGAAATTTAATGGGAAAGACGGACTAAAACAATGCTTGCTTTGTCACTGTAATATGTGGTTTTAATTTCAAATTAGTATCTCTCGTAATAAAAACTTTTCTGAGTACAAACGTTATTATGTATAACCTTATTACGTATAAGAGATCTTCCTTTTGTTTATTATTCCATTCACGAAAAACTGCAGCATACGTTCGACAGCTAAAATCAAGCCTAGGTCATCAACGCGTCAAACTTTCCACCTCTCAAACACTCGACACAACACCACTCATCAAAACACAAAATCTCCTATCATCTCATATCAAAATCCAAGACAGCATCTCCCACACTCGCACGCTTCAAAAAGCCGCTACCGGCCGGACGTACAAAACCTCCCGCTATCATCTCACTGTGTGGAATATTGGAAACGATAATGGAATATACCAGGACCGTTTGCGAGCGACCCAGAGGAAAGAGGAGGAGGGGCAATAGGGATATAGCGAAAGAGAGAGAGAAAGAGAGAAACTGACCGATTGGCCGGCGTCCCTTGGCCGCGGTCCAGTGTGTGTCTCTCCCCTCGCGTCGCGAGTCAACGAGCCCGACGTTTTCTGTCTGCGGGCCCTCGCTCCCTCTCGCTTTCGTCTCGTTTTCACTTCTATTTGGCTTCTTTGTTGCAAGCTTATTTTGACGAAGCCTCGATACACGCGCGCGATCGTTTCTTTTATTTGTTAGAGGGGGGACGGATTGGCACTTTGGTATGAGCTTTTTTTCTCTAATGAGAGTGCAGGGAGAGCGTCTCTGTGTCGGTTTATTTTCGAGCTTTCGGACGAGTTCGATCGCGCCGGAATTAGATTGGCGAGCCTCATTGATTGAGCGATCGATGGTAATGAGTGGGACTGGATGCGGGGCTGCGTTTTAAGATTTATAGTAGGAGGAAAAATGTTGACTTGAGCGATTGTTGATACGATGTTTTCTAAACTTTCATCGCATAACCAATAAATAACGTTTAAGGAATAGTGCTGTCGTAAAATAAAATAGTTGACTCAACTCCAAGCACTTCGTATTATCCACTCAATTCAAAATTTAAAAAACCAAAACCCCTTCATCACACAAACCATACCCTCAAGAATACCTCATCTCAACTCTCCACCTACCAGCGCTTTCCAAACCACGCTTGCCCCGATAAAACGCGAGGCTATTCCTATCACTCGGCGCGATAAGCCGCATCCACCCACGCCAGTGCGGTCCTTCAGAAAAACGAGCCTCGCGGTTCAATGTCAATGTTTCCGACAGGCAGGCGATTTTTGCGCGGATACACTCATATATATATAAATTCGCGCTGGGTAATATACGCAGCGAGGAGCCGTACGTAGGTCCGCTCGTTGGCCAGCAGCCAACGCCGTTCATCTCTCTTTCTCTCTCGCTCGTTTTCGCTCTCGCTGCGCCTCTCCTTCCTCGGCTCTTTTTTTTTTTTGTCGTTTCACGGTGACTATATTCGTGACGGCGGCTGCTTTCCTTTCCGGTCCTTTGCGCGCCCCGATGACCGGACCGCTTAATTCCGCGCAACGGCTTTGATTATTTTGGTTGGAGCGGGCCGAATGGGAGGAGGAAGAGGGAAAAGAGACAGGGGGAGGAGAGAGACGTCGTGGGATGGGAAATAAATCATCGAGCGTTGGATAAATAAGTACTCGATTGCCGATTAAATTTATTGTCGGCCCGACGAGTGCGATCTTCGACTGGTCGTTTAAAGTATATTTGTTGATGAGGTGTTGCTTGATGAATAACGGGTGTTTGTAACTGTGATCGATTGGGAGGGGTTATAAACGTTTCTATGCTCTAATTATATGCATATGTGGGGAAATTTTGATTTGACTGGGTCCTTTGTTGTTCATTTAATTTCGGTCATTTGTTTGGCCCTTGTTATATCTTATTCGGAGTTTAAATGCGTGTTATCGAAATTTATATATAATTAAGCTTGACCAGCAAATTTCTTTAGTAGGATACTTATTAGATATCAAAATCTAGTTACGATTATCACTTCGAGTAATTTAGAAACTACTAATTGATTTGCAAATCATAATTTTCGAAACCGGATCTATAAATTACAGTTGTTGCCTTAAAACGTTTTGCTGATAGCATCACTCGTTATATTCTTTTCCTCAACGACATACAGTTTAGAGAACATTTACTATGATTCAACAGTCGCAATCATCAGCCATATAATATTATCAAAGTCTTATCTACAAATCGAGTCTTACACCACCGTCAGTTTAAAACAAAAAACCAAAAAAACTCGCAAACAAAGGAAACCGATAACTACGCCATTAACTCATCACAACAATTAAAAAACAATCCTCATATCGCAACCGAACCCTCCCACCAACATCAAACTAGGCCAAATCAAAAGCAGCCAGAACAAACATCACCTATCCCTTCGAAACCTCTCAAACCCGCCCTGCAAAAGAAAAAGCTCACAATCGCGCGATCCTCGGCGCAATTAAAAGCGCATCAAAACAAACCGCGCGCCCGAGCTCGAGAAAAAACGAGACGCCGCACGCTAGAGGTTAACGATCCGCGCGAAAAAGCGGATAGCGCACAGAGAGTCGGAAAGCGCGCGTATATATACACGCACGACGCGGCCAGAGAGATAGAAGGAGAGCGTGGGAGTCGAGTGATTCACGCCGAAACGCATATAAATCGCCGGCGCTAGCCTCGTTTGCTACATCGCGCATGCAGCCTCTTCGCGTTCATGTGCCGGCTGCGTGTTATAGGGCTGGCTTCTTTCTTTTTTGGCTTTCGAGATGGGCGATATTTGGTTTGTACGGTTGGAGTTTTGAATTGATTGGAAGATGATTTTTTTATGGGAAGGTTGAGGGTTTTTGCTTTTTTTATTGTAGGAGATGCGCGTTTGTTGGTGTTTATTCGTTTGTTAATGTATTAATGACGTTGAGCTTGTTTGATGGGGCGGACTCGGTGTAATAGTGTTCGTTAATGTAAAGTGAGATAATAGCGGTGCGCCCGATTAAAACTGGTCGTCGTCCGGTCGCACGAGCTCTGACGAATCGTTATGTGTTTTACAAGACGCGGAGTATAAAAATAACGAAATTGTTAATTTTTTCAACGAGCTGTTTTTTGCTTAATAAATTATTAATAACCAGTACGTATTTTTACTTTATAAGAGAAATAGAATCGCAATAAAAATGTGCTGAAAATAACTAGGGTATAAATATGCAAAGCCGGTGTATAACAGCATATTGTTCAATCCAATATAAATTATGTACAATCGGTCGATTTCTGAAGCGGGAAAAGGAAAGATAAGTTGCAGATAATGAAGGTACAGTGTACTTCGATGAAAGAATACTCCTTCAACAATTGACGTCACGTCATTCTATTTATATGAAGAGATATTCATACTTTATCAATAGAATATTGTTCTCCGCCTCTTGAAATTCATTTTCCATTAGTAGCCACTGCTGCAGTGTCAATAGAAAGTTTTTACTTCAATGAAGCTCATCAAATGAAATTTTAAATCAAACTTCCCGAGAAAAATCGGTTACAGATAAAAATAAAAACACCCGCGAGAAAAGCCACAGTTTTCTGGAACTTTCCTAGACTTTCGGTACCACATTAACCGTAGGCATTTTTAGTGACAGCGACGTATTTTCGTCACATCCTTCCAAATTACCCAGAAAAATCACTAAATTTAAATGAAATCAAGAAGCGACGATATCCTCACCACTCTACCAAATTAAAACGTAACACGCCTACTCCCCAAACTCCTTTATCTCATTTCCCACCTAAATCCACTTCTCCCTCTTCTCTCATTGACATTTCACTTAAAAATCCTCCTCGAAACGCCAGCCTAGCGTATTTTTTCAACTCCACCTCTACCTTCTGCCTTCGAAAAAGTAACTGGCGCGCCCGCCTAGCGACAGTACTCGCATACCGGCAACCGTAGCAAAGTATATATATGTAAGGGGGTCGAAGATCGCGCTCGTAAAAAGCCGGCCGCGTACCGAGAGAGAGAGAGAGAGAGACATACGCAGAGAGCGGAGGCAGCCAGGAGAGCTCGCGACTAAGTTTAGAAGTGGCTCGCATACCTGCGCCTCTCTCTCTCTCTCTCTCACTCTAGCTTCTATACGCTCTCGCCTAGATCTGCGTGACATTATCGGGAGGGTCAGCGCGCGCTAGCAGTAGCAAAGAGAAAAGGAGACTCGCGCGCATAGCTGCAGCAGCGCTGGACCGAGCAAGGCGAAGTCTAGCGCCTCTATTATTAGAAAATTGCGCTGAGCTGTCTCTCTCTCTCCCTTGCGAGCGCTCGCGCGCGCGGCGCTCTTCCTTTTTTATTTTTATTTTCCCCCCTTTGTCCCTCTGTGCGTGTCTTTGCGCCGGGGAGCCCGGTACACGTTTAATTTTAAAGGTGTATCGAATGCTCCTCCTCGCGATCTCCTTTCTTTCCTTTTGCACAGTCGGCTCTCTGACGCTGATTAGTCGGGAAGGGGCTCGTATTTTTAGAGTTGCTCGAGACGGACGCAGCGGGCTTCGATCGGAGAGCTCTGCGATCCGTTGTTCTCGCTGGCTTTGGGGAGGGAGGGGGATGCGAGAGCTGTGAATTTACGAGGAGAATGGCGAAAGGATGAGGAACGACGCGTGCCGAGGGAATCAATGGGCGATCGGGATTGTTGAAGCTTTGATTTATTTGTCGGAGGAAAAATGCTTGTTTAAGCTTAGGTTGCTGAAGCGGTATTTGACAGAAGGCTAGTATTGCTGCCTTTTGTAATAAATCACGAATTGAGGCTGTGTGATTTAAACGGGCTGCTTCGAACTGACGGCTTAATTAATAATTCGAATTCGCATATAGAGATGCCTCTGCGTTCTTGTGCTGAAAATTTATAGAGGTGGAAGTTTTGGTCGGGAAAAATGAAAATAGTGCTGAAAAGTTTGAGCAAGTTTTCCCGTCGCGGCCAAAACTGTATTTTTTTTTATACACGGAAAAAAAGTAATTCTGTAACAGCCAGATAAAAATCAAAAACTATACTTTATTATCAAGTGAACTTCACCGAAATTCGAGTAACTTTTACGCAAAATATAGAAATTTGTGTCAGAAAGTTCGTAATTTTTTTTTTTATTTTAGAGTTTATTACAATATTACAGTGGTGTCCGATAAAATTTTAAAAACTTTTTCTCTCCGCGCAGAGGGATCTGTAATAAAATGATAAAACTAACTGCATTTTTGCCTGACGCTTTAAAATCAAAATTTAGTCAGTTCATCTGAAAATGGCATTTTCGTAAATTTAACTAACTTAAAATCAAATTTTACTATTATTTACAACTTATTGCAAAACATCATAATTTATATTATTTCTAATAAACAAAATCATTTTGTACTCGATCATAAGCATCGACTCAATGTCTATTGACTTCAAAATGACAAGTTCACATTAAATACTCGAGCCGTCTTTCACCCTTAGATGAGCCCATTTAAAACGCTCGTCACTCGATCCCTTTGATTCGACAAAGATGAGCGAGTCTTAAAAGAAACGCATTATTTTCTGCTTTCAGGAGGTCGGAAGTATCATCGGCAAGAAGGGAGAAATCGTCAAGAGGTTCCGCGAAGAGGTAATTATCTTTCCATTTCAGGCTTCATCATCTTCGCTGCGTGCGCTCGGAATTGCTTCTTTGAACTTCGACCTTTTTTCATGTCTTGTCTCGCGACAGGTTTGAAGTTAAGTAGGTTTACCCGCGCTCTTGAGAAAATGTAATAAATCGATTGAAATTTAAATGCGTTGTACTGGAAGTGCGCCTCGGCGTGCTGTTTTTGTTGTCGAGAAAATTCAATATTTATCAAAGCGGACATTATTTGATAAGTCTCCTTTTAAAAGCTTCAATTTTGAAACACGAAAGATTTTTAAATTCATATTATACAACCATGACTAAACTATTAAATTCACAAGTTTTCCGGCTTTAAAACAATCACTATTACTATAAAACTCCTCCCAATAAGTTCGGCCTTAAAAACACCGCCAGCTGCAGCAGCCACATTCATCACTATCACTCCCGCGTTCGCCGATTACTCACAGCTTTTCTCTTAACCCTAGCGAAGATTCATCTTCCTTTGAAAATTCCACTCTTCGCGATACCAGCTTCTTGATTGGCAATTCGCACCTCGTAATAACGTCGGTTCAGCTGGGAGCGCGACGCGTGAAAAATCGCTCCCCCGCCACTTGAACGTCGGCGTTTACGCATCCGACACATCGCCGAACTTCATATAGGTTTCATGGCGCGTCGCGACGGCCTAGCGCGAAAAAGCCGGGGCTCCTTTTCGCATCCATCATCGTCATCGCCGACGCGGCCGCCCACTTTGCAAGCGATTTGCCCCGCTCTCTTGGAAGGTTTATGAATTTTTTTCTTTATATTTAGATTTATGGGCGACGTCTTGTAGAAAAAGTTTTATTATCTGCTCTGAAATTCGTATTTACGGCGACACGTTAAAGTTGTTCTATCTGGAAATAATGACAGTTAGGAATGTCGAACTGATTAATTTATGAGTAACGTTTTTTAAAGAATGGATAAATGTTGCCAATTGGTAATTAATTGTTTGTTCTTCAACAAAAGACAACTTTTTGAATTAATATTATTTACATGACCGAAGGGTATAATTCGGCACTATTCGAAATGATTTGATAGTCATTGTATGAGGATCAAGCATAGGTTAAAAACACTTCCTCAATTCATAAATCTTCTAATTCAAAAATACCCAATCTAAGAAGCTCCGAGCGCAGCAGCAAAAACGATTTAGCTCGTCTATCAACCTAAACAAAACCTAACCAAACCTCGTCAATCCTCTCCTCGTACAGTCAGGCGCCAAGATCAACATCTCCGACGGCTCGTGCCCGGAGAGAATAGTGACCGTCACAGGTCCGACGAATTCGATCTTCAAGGCGTTCACCCTGATCTGCAAGAAGTTCGAGGAGTGGTGCTCTCAGTTCCACGATGTTCAGGGTGGCGGCGGTGGCGCCGGAGGCGGTGGTGGCGTACCCAGGCCTCCCATCACCCTCAGGCTCATCGTGCCAGCCTCGCAATGCGGATCCCTTATCGGCAAGGGAGGCTCCAAAATCAAGGAGATCAGAGAGGTGACGGGCGCCTCGATCCAGGTGGCTTCGGAGATGCTGCCCAACTCGACGGAGCGCGCGGTCACCATATCGGGCACCAGCGAGGCCATCACCCAGTGCATATACCACATATGCTGCGTCATGCTAGAGGTACGCTGGGATTTTGGATTTTTTTTTATGTCGAAAGGTTATGCGATACAGTACTTTAATATTTAAACGGGAAGTTGTGAAGGTATCTTGTGGAAATGCAAACGAATTTTGTTTTTAATTGACATCAAAAGCAATGACTACTTATGAGATAAAAAATTATATTACATTTGTAGAATTGTTTATCATATTTTGGTTGTAATGCATATTAAAGTTATTAAACGATTAAATATCCATTTAGAAAATGAATATTGAATAACAAAATATAATATTTACAGTACTGTATTGCAGTTTTGTTAAAATTATAATATACTGTAATAAATTATTAAAAAGATATGATTACACGTTATAAGAGATTAATATTTTAATAATTTTATTTCATATTCAAATAAATCATATATTTTTAATTACATTTAATATAATAAAATAGATAAAGTTAAAATAAATTAGAGCCTCTAATATATATAACAAAAAACTTAACTTTATCTTCTTGTAGATATTTATGAAGATTTTAAATTCATTTTACGTTTTTATTTTCGACTGACCTGTAAATGCAGCTTTGTTAATACAAAAAATAAGACAAGCGTGAGATTTGATTCCTTGTAACATTTTATTTTTACATATTTACTTTATTCTCGCAAATTTTAATTTGATATAAAACTAAGAAAAATTGAATAAAACAAAATTTCAATATAATTTTAATAACTGATGTTACAGCTAAGTCGGATATAAAACATTACACGCAACACAGGAATAAAGTCGATTATTTCCTTGTTGTGTAATGTACTTTTTAGCATATTTCAGTGTAAAGTGACGTCTTTATTTTTGACACTCAAAATAAAGTATTTTGTATGCCCTTTCACACGCAAGGGGCGCATAACCTACTTTATAACTTCAGGTTAATATGTACTAATATAAGTAATTGAATTTATAAACTACATAAATCATATTTGTTTAGGACTTCAAAGTTTAAAAAATCTACATGATAAAGGTTACTTTAATTTATAGTTTGTTTAAATATTTTGAAGTCTTGATATTTTTTATAAATATGTAATATAATGGATTTTCATTAAGGAACGATCGTATAATGATACATTTAAAAAAATAAATTTATAATTATTGCATATACCAAGTCAAATCAAATCACTGAATAGAATCTAATTAATAACTTTATTTCTTAAATATATAAATAAATTAATAATCTGTAAAGTTTATAAAGAAAAGACAAACTGATGTTATTTAATTTTTCATTTTTCTAATAAGTAACTGAAACCTTTCACCAATACCATCGTTCCTTCTCGTGTATATTCAGCCATGTGTAAAGTCATTATGTTAAGATAAATTAGTTAAAGTATTTTAATCATAAGAAGTATTTTTTACAAAAGATTGTATAAATATCATGTGATACATATGTAGTAAAAATCAATTCATAATTTTAAGAAAAACGAGTATTACAAGAATACTTCTTGTGTTTAAATTTAAAAGAATAAGAGTAATATGGTCAAGAAGTAGTCACATAATAAATCTTTAATAACGAAATTCTTATGATATAAGTACACCATTGTGTACCATGTATTTATTGTACCACTACTTTTATTCTTTTGGACACTAACCATGACTGAATACACACTCAATGAAACTTGATCCATCATAATTGTAATACATGCATATATATACATACGCTCGTACCTTCATCGAGCGCATCGTCGTTTTGTCTGCTTTCTGTTTCAGTCCCCTCCCAAAGGTGCCACGATCCCTTATCGCCCCAAACCCCAAGTTGGTGGGCCAGTGATCCTGGCTGGTGGGCAAGCCTTCACCATCCAGGGTAATTACGCGGTGCCCGCCCACTCGGACGTAAGTACAGTAATGCCTATGAC
>UELX01002416.1:0-31330 GCA_900480035.1 Eupelmus urozonus | reverse complement strand
TTTAATTATTTAACTTCAATGAAGTGAGCTGAAAAAACTTGGCCAGTCGCTTCAGCAAAACTTTCGAAAGCAATTTATTTGAACAAAACCATTCATAAAGTTCTTACAGAATTTATATATAATTTTAAAAATTCTGCAAAATAACTGTCATCAAAGTATACCCTTTCACAATCCTCTCCGAATTACCTTTCAGCAAGAAACTCAATATTGTCAAAAGAGCTTTCGAAATAACCTTTCACTCTCCTAAACACGAAGCCCATTATTCCGATTCTCACAAATCATCATCCAATGCTCCGGCCCGTAATTAAAATCACCTAATCCAGCCTCCAAACAAAGGAAAACTCTTGGCTCTTCATCTCTCCCCCACATCTCTCGGACTCCCCCAAAAGCGGATACAACATAATCTCTTTCTCTCTTTCTCCTTCTCCTTCTCCCCCGACAAGTAAGACACACATACGATCGGGGTCGTCGGCTCTCCTCGGTAATCGAGAATTTCCCAATCGAATCCTACATATGTACCTACAAGAGACGAGCGTTCGTGATGCCTGTGTGTGCGGATGCTGCGTGAGCTCGCGGCTTTCGCAATACGAGCCGATCGCGTGCGTCCCCGTCGTTGGGGCCGGCCAGGTATATAACTATAATCGAAAAGAGAGGAGGCTAAGGATAAACGTCGAAAAATCGATGATTAATTTGCACCGAGGGGAAAAGAGATGCCGATTTTACGTGTCTGCCTTATAGGCAGCGGTGAAAACGCACCTTTTGTATATATCGTACAGCCCGGTAATTATACCGCTGATTCTAGCTGTGCGTATATGTCGGACGCTTTTCTGAGCTCGATCGTATATGTATGCTGTCTTGGGATTAATTAAGACTTTTTCCTAGCCTGCTGATCGAGCCTTGCTTTATAGCGTATTATTAAGAGAGCTCAGGGGATTTTCTCTGATTATTGACGTTTATTAATTTTCGTATTTATTTTGATGTGATATATACGCTTGATTGGAAATTATAATTTTTATCCTGAAAGCCTTTATTAATAGAGGTTGCTTTGAATGCTTATCTATTAATTGCATTATAGGCTACGAAAGACATCAATTTCGTTAACAGTTAAAAAATAATTGATACTTCATTGATACGTAGATTGTCTGTCATTTCGCCACACTATCTTTCGCATAAAATAATTTAAATTACTCATTCCTGACATTTAGAACATAATAGAATATATACATTTTTTATGTATATAAAAGTTTTACGGAGCTAAACACAGAGTTTACTAAATTAAATCCACCATGCTAAACCTACTCCAATCAAAATACTAATACCTAATCCGCAATTAAAAAAAATCTAACCACCTCTGAAAAGCTTAAACTCCGAACCCTCGCCACTCATAAAAGCTCGCGAAAAGATCCGCATCGGAGCGGCAAAGCGCCCCCTTAAAACCCCCGGCGCTTAATTTATCTATCGTGTTTAATCACACCACATAACTGGCGCGAATGCAGACCGAAATAAAAGAAGCAAAAAAAAACATAAATAAATAAAGAGAAGAGCCGAGCAGTGAAAAGCGCGCGTCAGAGTGGAGGGAGAAACGCACAGCCAGATACAGATATCCGCGAGTAAGAGAGAGCGGGGGCACACCCCCCTTGGCAAACTGTTTGCACGTCTCGTCAAGCGTCGCTCGAGTGTTAGGCTAAGCTAATTTCGAAAAGCCTCCGCTCTGGGGGAGAGGCAGCTCGAGAGGATGAAAGCCGCGCGGAAATCCGCACGTAGTTACGCCAATGCAAAGCGAGAGAGAGAGCGAGAGATGCACGGTTAGGGGTGGCGCCCCCTACACTAGAGTAGGGGGATCCGCGCTTTAGGGGTGAGATTTAGTACCGAGCTCCGCCACTGCTGCTACTCGCTTAGCCCTCTCTCTCTCTCTCTCTCTCTGTTCTCGCTCTGTAGGTACCTACAGCCCCCAGCCTCCAAAAGCGTGTATGTACCACTGCGCAGGAGTGTGTGCGGTTGTATCTCCGGCGACGAGTGGTGGAGGTAATGCGAGGGGGGCGAGAAAAGAAGAGGATGAACGGCGCGTGTAGTGATAAAGCAATTTGCAGATAAACGCTAATTGTTTAAGGGGGATATACAGGCTTTTAGATCGCTCACTCGTTCGCTCTACTTTCAATTTATTTTCTGCCTTCAAATTAATTGTACGGAAAATGAAGTCAATATAGATTTTGATGGAAATTTCGTAATAATAAATTACAACGTTGAGTTGTGTTAGCATAAAAAAATAAATTTCCAACTGATTATTCATTTTAAATATCTAAGGAAGACAATCACAATTACACGGGCGATAAAAAAAATACACAGAGAATCTCCAAATTGTTATCCTAGACATATTTGCGGCCATTCCCGAGAAACTCGTGGCAAAAATACACATTCTACGTCTATGAGATAAACTTTTAGCTTTCTTGAAAAGCGTTTAAAAAAGTGTCGGTGCTGTGCACGCGGCTGCTGTGAACCCCGCTCTGAACTTACTAAAGAAATAATTCAGGCACAATCCCAGCGAGTCTTCCCGGAACGACCGTCTTTTTATTCGAGCTGTTTAATGGATGTAGCTTTTGAAAATAATCCAACAGTTACAATGAATGAGTTCCTCCTTTCTCGTTACGCTCGTCGTATCGCTGAGCAAACATTAAAAGAATAATCGAGCATAACTCTTTTACGCATCAACATGACTTCTTTTCCCACTTTTCTTTCAAATTTAGAAATCGCTCCCGGAATTTCTCAGTAGCAAGTCACTAAACAACTTTTTGCAAAAATTCACAAGCGGCGAACTGAATAATTTATTAAGAGAAAAGGCGGACGGCATCTCCAGAGAGATCCAAACACGCGTCGGGAAGGGTTAACTTACAAACTCTCCCCCAAGCTCGCGCAAATGGATTTTTAAGGAGAAAACGAAGGAAAGAAAGAGCGAGGGAAGACGTATATACAGAGCAATAAAAAAAGCGCGCTCGCGGGGGCGTGCGGAGTAAAAGAGCGCGAAAGAGAGGAGAAAAAGAGCAAAGAAAGGGGGGGGTATAGGGTGATTTCGCCGCGAGAGCTCGAGGGAGGAGCGCGGGCGCGAAGTCAAGTAAACTCGAGAACGCCGGCGCGGCTCCTTTCATCCCCGACTTCAAAAGGCGCCCGGGAAATCCTCGAAAACTGCTCCCTCCCCCCCTCAGCGCGCTCGAATGGGACCATATGCTCTCTCCATTCTCTCCTCCGAGTCTTTCTCCGACGATAATAAAATTCTAATCGCCGCCGAGCGTTTAGGAGGATCGCGTTACGACGCGGCTTCTGCGACCGCACGCGCGACGTCTTTCTTTCGTCATGATACAGCTCGACTATCGATGCTTAGCTTGTAAAGCGAGAAGGGAGGGTTGAAATTGAAGGAGGAAAAGAGCCTGGGGTTTAAGGATTTAAATCGACGTGGGGGGGCTTACGTGAAATAATGCGTATTTTTTTTTTGTTTTGGAAATGCTATTTACGCGGCCGAGGGCACGTAGATGGCGATTTGGATCGGACGATCGGAGGAGCGCATCAAGGATCAAAGTGATGCGACCCCCTTGGTACGAGTCTAACCCCTTCACCGTTGAATGGACAAGATACAAGCAAGATAAATTTTGTTTATTTTACATTAAGGCTGGGGTATTAAGTAGACGCGATGCGAGAAATCTTTTAATCAGGTTTCAATTGAAAATACCCTTGAAAAATAGAGAGAGGTCTTACAAGGGATCTTGCGATTAAAAATCGCCGGACGAGATATGGTGTTGAATTGGTTGGCGTAAATAATCTTTTGCTAAGCGCTGTTTTTGTTTTATTTCGATTTTCGAAGCTTTGGGCAACCGGGTGTACTGAATCGATAGATTATCTTTGTAAAATTCTTGTGTTAAAATTTATTTTAATTTATAAAACTTTATTTTGACGATTTGTTTTATAGAAAATGTTATATTTTTGTTGCATTAAATATAGAATTGTAATCTAAGTTTATAAAAGAGTGCAAAATACATTGCCCATATTTTTGATTTTTACGCGAGAATCTATAAGCTTTAAAGTTGTTTAAAAATAAAGAATGTAATAAATAAAGAACGGAAATTAGGTTACAGGTCTTATTTCATAGTTTATAAAATACGCTTTTCGATATACAAAACAAATTTTTAATATTCCATCTTATTTGAAGTCAGGAGAATGGTAGAAAACTCAAATATCCAAAGAATTTTTGTAAATTAAAAGCGTAATTTGTAAACTACGAAATGAAACCTAAACTAAGCTCCAAAGTCGCTTTAAGAAATTGTTCAGTAAACTGTACATACATATGGGTGCTTTAACTAACAGCAATAAAGAGAATAAGTAAACATGGAGTGCTTAATAGTTGTTTATCTCCACACATTCCCTAAATTAAATAAACATCACTGGTTTTATTTTGATCCACAATTTTACGATTAACAAACAATATAATTCTAATAAAAAAAACATCAAACATTAAGCATAAAAAAAAAAAAAAAAATAATTGACAGAAACGAATAAACACATATAAGACACACGCATTTCACCCTCAGCCATTCCCGAGCAAACACAGAAACAATAGCGCTGATTGAGCGACAGGGAATCCCAGAAAAATCGCAACGCAATCCAGTTCAAAGAGTTTTAAAGACCGCTCTACGCTCGGCTGGCAAAAAAAAAAAAAAAAAAAAAGAAAAGAAGGAGAAAGACCGAGAGCATAAAGGGAGACGGAGGGTAAATCAACAAAGAGAGCGGTTAAAGCGCGCGCGCTTAGAGATCCCCCGTGCTGCGCGCGGCATCCCTTAAGTACACACTGAAATAGATAATGTAAGCTCTCGGCTCGCGCGGGCATATAAGGGATGTTTGCTTTGGGGCCCGTTAGCACACAGAGAGAGAGAGCGAGCGCGCACTATTACCGCTTGCGCGCTTCCTCGATGAATTTCCAGCCCGCGAGACGGCTTCATCGCGCTCCACTTTCCTAATCGTTCGCCGCTCTAATAAGCGCCGGAAAACTTGGATGTCTCTCCGGCGTATATTTCGACGCGAGGCGAGAGACGCAGATATTCACCTGTGCGCTGTGTGTGGGCGTACGTCCGCCTGTCGTTATTCAAGCGGCTTTTCCACGGCTCGTTTCGTCCGACATATCCGTGTCCGCGACATCTCGGTGTCCCGGTGATGGAAATCTTGATTGACTATTCGCCGCTACGTACGAGCGCGCCCCGAAGTCTATTATTTTTATAACGTGCACCACCGCTGCTGCTGCTGCTGCTGTTGCTGTACTTTTTTTTGTTCGGTTTCGGGCGCGAGTTTGCTTCAAGGCTATAAAACCACCTGGGACAAGCGCTCCGCGCGGCTATAGCGAGGCAAGCGTTTAATTGTCGCCGGGATGGCTCGGAGATGGCTTTTTTTTTATTGTTGCTGACGTTAGTTTTATTCTGTTGCGAGACAAGTGCCTGTCAGAGTTCGCGGATTGATGGGTTTGAAGTAATAGGGTTGAGGAGTTTAAAGGTTTTACGGGCTGGCTGGGTTAGAATGTCGAAAATCGCTTGGGAATTTTAGGAGACTATTTTATGAAAATTCATGCTCAAATATTTGAATTTTCATGGAAATGTATCTCACTTTTCAGTGAGATGTTTTAAAACAGAAATTTATTTGCGTGACCATACATTCAGTTACATGTGGTTTATATTTAATTTTTAAAAATTGATGATTCAAATATTAAAATATTTTAACATTTGTACATGTAATTAAAAATTAAAATAAACGTATCTAAATTTAAAATTTGTACTTTCATATTTTGTATTATAATATACGAATTTTCAAAAATTGCAGTGAATTAGTGCAATTCACATTAATTTTATTTAATATGTATGAAAATATTTAACAGGTAACTAACTCGTCGTATCTCTTAATGCTAAATTTAATATAACATATTACATTCTGCTATTCAAAATAGCTCTGGAGGTAAACGGAAAACATAACTTTAGTACATCCTTTAGTTGAGGTATCAAAATATGTTATAGCTTAATTGAATGTTAGCGAATCTGGGACTTGAGAAGTTGAAGCGGAAAATTCTAAGAAATTTCGAGTAAATTCACGATATATTTGACGTAACGAAGTCGGATTTTGAAATTCGAAATGCCTTACGTCAAATTAAGAGTACATCAATTTAAGTTTATTCGACTTCACAAATACTATAACTGAACTTTTAATAGATCCAATTTTAAGTTCTATTAGTACATTTTTCGATTCTGATATGTGCAAAATATAGTTGCCTCATATTTCTAAACTTTATTAAATTTAGAGTGGTATCAAAACATTCCTTTAGTTATGTACCGCGATAACATCCCATCAGGCTGACTACAACATTCAGGAGTACAATGCCCCTCATTACTAAAATCCGCATGATCCCAGCGAAGAAAATCGGCATTCCCTTTGCTCAACTTATGTAAACATCCTCGCTCGCCGCTCTATATTTAACAGCGCGCGTAAATTCAAATTCGGCCGCAAAGCCAAATTTAAATATCCGCGGCCGGGCGGGCAGTAACTTACAAAGCAGGAATTATAAAAGGATGCGTCGCAACATATATTCTTTCTCTCTCTCGAGTCGGAGAGCCAATAGCTGCTCCTTAACTGCCGAGGAGAGCGTCCGCTCGGCGGCGGCACGTAACGCATAATTTTTCACTTAAAATTCCTGCCCCTGACAGATTTCGACCGCTCGAATTTCCTCGATACGCCCCGTTTACTCCGGGCCGCGGCCGAGAAGGAAAAAAAGGAGCGAGCCCCGAGAGAGAGAGAAAGAGCGGAGAAAAGAGCGGAAGAGAGAAGGCGAGAAAACGAGGGACTCCAGCGTCTATATACAGCACGAGGAAGAGGATGTAGAGAGAGGCGAAAGGATGTAGGTATATAGAGGGGGGGCAGGGGTAGAAAGTACACGTCCCGTGGGTCGTTGGCGTGCGTATAGGCGCGCTCTCTGGTCGGTGGCCCCGTTAATCGATATAAGGGATAAAAGTGGAGATCCGAAATTTCACAGGCTGCTACGCCACAAATGAAGCACACTCCGCTGCTCGATGTAGTCCGCATGATCCGCACCCTTTTGCAAAGCCCATCCAGGCTGCCCCCCTGTATGAACGCCGCGCGCGCACCGAGTCATCATCCACCCCACGAACCTCACTCTCTCTCTCCCTCCGCTCTCCAAGTATACTAGCGAGTATAGCGCGCGAGATAGGCCCAAAGTGGAGATATAAAAGACAGAGAGAGAGAAAGAGCACACAGACAGGCTTGCTTGCAACGTTTGCTACAAACACGCACGAAGAACAAACACACATAGTCGAGCTGGCGGGGGCGCGCGTGCAGCACGCATTTCACGAGCCGCTGCTCTGAGGGAGGCGGCGGTGGCGGCGGCGGCGCTGGTCATATTCCACCCTCGATTAATATACGCGCCCGGCCGCGTGCATGTTCGAAATCCCTCTGCTCGCATATATCTCGCGATCGAGCGCAGCAGCTCGCTACTGCTCTGTATACATAGACACAGGGAGAGCTGAGGGGCCGAGAGCTCTCTCTCTCTCCCTCTCTCTCCTGGGCGTATATTCGAGTGTGTCAGGTATATAGCGCAATGCGATTCGCGCTCTGTGTAGCTATATACCTACGCCGGAGCGGCTAATATATAGCCGGAGAGAGAGAGAGAGAGAGAGCCGGAGCACTGTTTACATGTGTCCGGTGAGAGAGCGCGACCGGAGCAGTATGCGCGTGGCAGAGCATGAATTCCATATCCCCGAGAGTTTATAATTTTCGTCTGGATGGCATATGGAGGCGGATGCTTGTTAGGGGGTTGGGAGGGTTAATTAGGGAAGAATTTTGGCCTGGGGGTGGAAATTTAAGGCGATGGTGTTAATGGGGAGGCGGTTGGATTAGGTGGAAGAATTATTTGCTTTAGTTGAGTTTCAAGTGGTTTTTGGGCTAGTTGTGTTCCTTGTTGTCGAGTTGAGCTGTGAAGGATACACTTTAAGGTAAACAAAGAGAGAGATTCATACAAGTGACAACATTAAGTTTTGCTCATATATAGTATGAAGCTAAAGGTAATTTGTTGAAAGAAATTAAAAACTAATTTTGCTAAACTTACACATCTCCATACTTAATCGTATATAATCTTCGACATTTAATAACTCCAGCAAACTTGCAGAACCGATTACGAAACGTTTACCCGAGCTTAACCGTAAGCTCAGGAGAATAACCCAGAAATCCAACAAAGACACGTACTATCCATTGTGCAGCACTTTTACGCCGAGCACTCGGATTTTTCGCCGTAAAAATAGAGCATAGTCCTCAAGTGTCGATTATACCCGTACGCGCAAGATCAACACTCTTACAGCGACGTGTGGCGACGATTTTCTACTAGTGGGATTTATACAAGACTGCGAGAGCTGAATCACAAGAGCGATGAGAGCGCGGGCGGACGCGTGCGAAAGCAATTTTGTTATTTCTTTAGCTCGAGTTGTGATTCAGACGGGCACTTTTTTTAGCTCTTCGCTTGTAAGCCGAGATACGACCGGTATGGTTCACCGGCTGGGCTTTTTATGGGAAATTCTTCTTGGAAGTGTTATTTCATATGCTGCGCGATTAGAGACCAGTTGTGTCATCCGATGATGAAATATCGGCTATATAGCTTCTAATGTATTTTTGTGATTCTTTGATAAAAATACAAATTAAGCTAAATGAATTTATTAAAATTAAATGTTTCTAAATTATTAAAAGAAAAATGTTCATATTTTTTTACCTCTAATAATTTGCAGCTAAAAATAATAAATAAGATTATTTTTACTTAATTTATGTATTCATAAGTATGAAAAGGTACAGACATTACAGCAAAATATAAATAAATTCTTTACATCTAATTACTATTTCTTCAATAACGTTTTAAAAAAAATTTAAAAAAAGCTAATACAGACGATGCTCAAACGACCGTCCGTTGGCCATCATCTTTTATTAAAGCAACAGCGAAAAGTACTCAAGCTCTAACCATTCAATCGCAAAAGCAGATGCATCAAAGTTCTCAACCGGCGCACAATGAACAGCTCTCGAAAAAGATTAAACCAACGTTTAAAAAAAAAAATCACGTTAAACCACCCTTCAGCTCTCCATCCATCTCCGGCCAACAAGAGAGTAACGTCTCACCCCAACGCATTTTCACTCCATATATATATACATATATACCCTTCTCGGCGAGGCGAAGACGCGCCAGCAATGCCAGGAATCCGAGAAACTCGGGCAGCATTCCGCACCCTTCTCGGCGAGGGCATTCTAGCGCGAATCAGCGTTCCGCAAACGCGTCTCTATATTTCCAGCAAACATTTTTCGCGTCCTTAAGCCCGCGCCCAAATCCCCATGGGCGCAGAGCCGGCGGACAACCCTCTGTTCATATACACACCCGATTCATATAAGCATTCGAGGCACGAAATAATAAGTTTTGAATCAATCGCTCGCTCGCCCCTAAGGACAAACAATACGTAACGAGCCGACAATTCGATTGCGCGTTAAGAGAGAGAGAGAATATGAAAGGGTTCTGAGAGAAGGGGGTGTAATAAGCAATGACAACAATGGACGATCAAGAGAGCACGAGGCGTACCTGCGCATAAAGGCGACGAGGAACGGCCTTTTTATTATCGACGATTCATATGTTAATTGGCTCGAGGTCGCCGTTTCCTTTCTCTCTCTCTCTCTCCTCGGTGTCGTTAATCCTCAATGAAAGCAATATCCCCGTGAATATCGCCAAGTACCCTCTCGAGCTCTCCGAGACACGTGACCTTTAGTCGGCCGCGCGGGGGAGAGCCGTAGCAGCCGAGCGTAAAGAGCCCGACGAACACTCGACAAAATTCGAGCCGGTTTAAGGTAATAGATTAATTGTGTGTCGCGGTTTAAGCGCTATAATGCGCGAAGCTGGGGTGCTGCGAAGAGGGGGGACGTAGTCTCGAAGAATAGAAATTCAATGATCCGTGGAATGGCCCGTATGCGCCTCTATACTCTGGCTTTTCTCCGTTCTCGCGTATATATACATAGCGTTAAAAATGTGCTTTCGGCGAATCTCCCTTTGTTGCGGCTGTGGTCGCGTGTGTCGGGCCACTGCTGATTTAGTGCCGCAACTGTCATTTGTTTTTCTTGCCCCGGCACATTGTTTGTGTGTATTATAGCGTGCGTGATCGAGGAGCAGGAGCGAGCGCTCGCTCAGTTTGGAAGAAATTAGCTTCGGCGATGGTAAATACTGAGGCCGCGGGAAAAGGGAAATATGCCGGGGATTCATTGAATTGTGTGATTGTGTGTTTGCGAGAAGAATTTTGATTCTGTTTATAGTTATTGAGTGATGGATTGTTTTCACTTATTCGATTGAATGGAAGATGAGAGATACTTAAATAGAGCAATTTGTTTGGATATAATCATTTAACGTATTAAGTGAAAATTTTGATAAAGTTATGTAGACAGTATTGATAGATATTACACATGTGAAATTAATTGAAATTCTTGTTTGGTTTAAAGATATTCTGCGAAACATCGAGCTTTTATTCGAAAAATTCAGTTCGGTTTGTATTTAATGAATTAAATTTGGCAAGCTTCATATCAACAATCGTGTTACTTGGAACTTCGAAGTAGATTATTCATCACTGTTGATAAGGTATTTGTGGTTATTTTAATGAAACTTGCACGATGTTTACCGTTTACTTTAAATGTTCATAATTCTTTTTCAGACACAAAATAATCATGTCCCAAAGTTGCGGTCTTACAGATATTCGAGTTGTCGACTTTGTTTATAACTGGACCATAAGCAACTACAGTTTTTGTCTTTTTGAGTCTGGCAAAGTGCTGGATTCGCCTATCTTTAGTGTAATCAACAACGATGATAAGTGGTGCTTGAAACTGTACCCCAGTGGTATCGAAGAAAAGTACAAGGATTATTTGTCACTGTATGTTCAATTGATACCTCAGGACGATACAATGAGAGTGACAGCTAAATTTAAGCTATCCATCGTGAAAGTCGACCGCACGCTCGATCACGAAGTGGAGAGCCAAACTTGTGTATTTTCTAGAGAAGCTTTCGGCTTTGATAATTTTGTCAAGCGCAGCATCCTAGAAGATGAAGCAAACGGCCTGCTAAATCAGGATGATCTGACTATCTGTCTTGAGATGAGTGTCAGCATGGGCCCACACAATTACTCCAGTCGTGCGCGCAATGTGGTAACAAGCCAATCGCGTCTGATCGGCCAGCTTGAATGGATCCTAAAAAGCAAGACACTTACGGATGTGATACTCGTTGTGGACGACGAGACCAGGTTTCCAGCCCACAAGGCAATACTGGCTGCTAGAAGTCACACCTTTGCTTGGATGTTCATGGAACAACCCTTAAAAACGGTTTTTAAAATCCGGGACATAAGTGCTGATCTTATGAAGGTGGTGCTGAAGTTCCTCTACACCGGGAAAGTTGATCTTCTCGGGTTAATAGCAAAGGATCTAATGGTGTTTGCTGATGCCTATGGATTTTTAGACAATGAGCTGCAACAAGCATGCGAGGAAGAAGTGTTTAAATTTGTGACCCCGTCAAACGCAGCAAAAACGCTAATTTTTTCTGATGATCACTGTTTGGGAGAGCTGCAACGAAACACGATAAATTTCATTGTGGATCATACGGCGGAGGTGATTCAGTCTGATGGGTATAAAGAGATGGCCAGGACGCATCCCCATTTAGTAGAAAAACTTTTTTGCGCGGTGTCGACAAACAGTTGCTGACTATTGGTAAAGGCGATCGCTGGCTTTGTTTATGTACGTTATGAATGTACATTCAAACATTGGCTTGATATGATACTGTGTAAAGGACTTTCAAGTATGTTTGAGCTTCGAATTTATTTAGATCATTTAAATTTCTGTTGGTAAATATTTATACGTGAATGCCTTTTCAATGTCCATTTTTAGTTTTATAACTTTTCTGCAAATGCATAATTGTGATTATGTATGTTGTAGAAAGAAAATATAATTTTACGGTCGTGGGTTATTGCAATTTTTATTTGCACAAAAATTGTAATAAATGTTAAATTTATTTGTTTTTAATTTTACTTACGAAACATTATTTTTATCATACTGACCGTTGAAATTAATATAAAGCATTCCATTAATTATTATAAGTAAAAAAATATGATTAAAAATTATAGCTTCAAGCCAATAAACATTAACTGCAATTCACACTCTTGGTGGTTACTATTTTTTCTAAATACCTACTTTTAATTCAACTCTTTACAATTTGTCACAATTCAAGTACAATACAATTTAAATCTTTACAATTTGCTGCAATTTAAGTAACATTCACAATACTATTTTTCACCATTAAAAAAATACAATCTACTTACAAACAATAAAACTCAAAACATTCCAATTTCATGACATCTTCAGGCCAAGTGTCAAGCGACATGCCCAAGAAATTTACAGTCCAACTTCGCGCGGTAACTTGTTTACGGGCCTTCGCTAATTGCGCACACGAAAGTCCGGTCGGTCCACATTACCGCGAGCTATCGTCAACTTGCACAGTGGCACTCGCCTCCCTTATCAGTCCGGCCGATCGAAGAGCTCGCTCTTCTGGTCGGGTTAATTAAAGGGACTCTGAGGCGAGTTCGCAGTTTTCGTCACTTTCGCGCGTCGTGCAATTAGCGCTTGCATCTCGGTTAAATTTAGGATCGGTTTGGTATACGCGCGAATTAATCGCTCGGAATTACAGTAAGGGATAATATTTTTGGTCTGATTGGGGAATTGGAATTTTCGGGCAATTATGTCAGTAAATATAACGACGCGCGACCAGCTGTACGGTAAATAGTACAGCTGGTCGCTTATCGTTGCCAACCTAATTATGTTACCGTCACTGCAACATAAGCTTTGTTGCGATTCTCTATTTAATGCATTAATCCTGTATATCGATGTAGCTGCACTGGTGAGTAGAGAAGCGGATTTGCCGTGTGCTGAGCGCAAAATAATTCTGTAGGTATATTTCGCTGAGGATTTAAGCGCGTAATGATCAGTGCAATCGTTGTATATTTGAGAAACTACTAATAAAGACTAACACGATTTCATTGAATTTTAATAACTACCTCCTAATGGAATTTTCTCTTTTAATAATTCTTAAAATGTATAAATAAAGTAATTTTTGCATACTATATATTAATTCACAACTGTACGAGGCTTACAAATATATCTGCAATGAAAGGCGTATATCATATAAAGCTCATACCCATAATGCCACACATTAATTCTCACATGACGAAATTTGTAAAGAGAAACTCTCAATTAAGCATCAGCAATCCCATCCTAAAACGAAAAGCATCCGAATCAATCAAGCACACAGCTGCTAATCCTCGCAACAAGCCATTACAATCTCGGAAAGCGGCTGGTAATAACAGTTTTAACAGCCCTCACAGGCTCTCTACAAAATCTAAGCATACATACATTTAGCACTTCCTTGTCCCGCTCACCGGTTTACACACCTTCGCTTCAAGATAGCATCGCTCTCGCGCATATATAGAACCCAAAGCCGACTCGTGTTTTACCGGTCGGCCACGTATACGACTCACTCTCCTGGATCCCTGCAGAATCTATATACGTATAGCCGCGCGCGTGTCGCGCAGCTTGTGTACCCTGTGCACACACGGGGCTTGCTGTTAGAACGTGCGAGTTTGCCCCGCGGGATGAGAAAGAGAGAGATGCAAAGCGCGCGGAAAAAGCGAGCCGTCAGACGCACGCAGATGGAGTATGACCTTGCTCCAGTGCGCGCGCGCCGCTATCGATCGCAAGGGAGGAAAAGCGTCGTTCTGTTCGAGAGCTTCGAGCGGGGATGGTGAATGCAATTTTTCTTCTTTTGCGAGGAGGATCGGCTTACGGGAAGAGAATGAAATTGGAATTTCGGTATTATAGATACTGATAAGGGATGTGATGAGGGCTTTTTGGGTATTTCGGTATGGTTGTTTTGTTTTAATGAAAAATGGTATTTTTTTGTCTAAAATGTTTCGATATTGAATATTTAGTACTAAGGTGATGAAAAAATTATGGTTGTTATCAAGAATATGGGAAATCATTCCTGGTAGAAATTTTACTATGGAAACTATTTTAAATGACTATTTTTTGGCCGTAAAAACTATTGACTGGTCATTAGATAGAATTGTTTCTACTAGGAAATTTCTTGCATTTTATTTAAAATTTTTGGAAAATTTCTCTATATCAATTGCTTCAACGAAGAAAACCATGTAATGCTGAAATTAAAAATTAAAAAGATAAAAATAAGGTTCTCTACATTAAAAAGAGTTTAACATTATGTTTAAAAAATAAACTAAATAGGAGCTTACATAAAAATAATTTTAAAATACATACACCGAAACAAACAATCCAAAAAGCCCATAAAAGCTACACATCACTACCCATCAAAATCACTTCCATCCCCATACTAAACAATGTCCAACCCAAAGCAACCTCAAAGAATCAACAAACAGAAAAAAGCCCTCGGCATCGATGAATCGGTGAGCGCGCAAACTAGCAAGTAGCAACCGAGCCGTGAGAGGCAAATAGCCGCGGCTTGCGCGCGTGCGAGGAGGGCAGCACGCTCCGCAAATAAGAATGAAGAGTGGGTGGCGGCGGGCGGGCACGAAAGAAGTGGACGTGCATGCGCGCGCGGGCGCGCGATCGCAATGAGCTCGCGCGCGCGGCTAGTGTGCTAACGACAGCAACAGGTGTCCGTCAACTAACGAAGCCGTATAACGCGCGCGCGCGCGCAAGTCTCTAGGTAACTCGTGGACGGGGCACGCGATTTCGACGCTGTAATTGATTTGTCGTCGACGACCAGTGGGGAAGGCAAACGACGCGCGCGCGCTGGCCAATTTGTTTTCCGTGATGGCTTGGCGTGCAAGGAGTCGGATAGCCGAGGGGATTGCCTGAGCGCTGTCTAGTTTTGGAGGAAGGTTGGATTGGATTTTTGTCGTTTTTTTACTGCCACTTGAAGGAGTGATTTTCTCTATGCTCTGCTGGTTTTGGATGAATAGATCGGTTACTCTATCTATACTAATATATTAGTAGATGGTTTAGTGATTATTATTACATTGTTTGTTTTTCATCAAAGTACATATAAATACTTTTGTCAGTACTTTGAAGATTCTTTATTAAGCGATAAACATTTAAATGGATTAAGTAATCTTAAAATATATTGCTATTCATGCTTTTTTATAGAGATAAAAAACATTAATTGCAGTATAACAGAATAGTAAATTAAAAAAAAAGTTTTACGAAAAATTTTTTCTTAGCAATATTTATATACCCGAATTAACATTTCGGACATATAACAGACTTTACACAGAAGGTGACTACTTTGCTTGACATCCCGAATAGTAATATAAATACATATTTATGTTGTATATTTAAATTTCTAACCAATTAAGTTTATTTATTAAGATAAAATTTAAAATCTGAATAACAATTAAACTTTTATTTATTGTTGTCTAGAATCGCAAAATAACATAAATAAATTAAATAAAGAAAATAAAAGCCATTTCTTGAATATTATTTTAAATAGCTCATATACATCTTTAAAACGTAAAAAGTCACAACCATAAATTCTTTATTTCATGTCCAGGATTTATTGAACCTGTAGACCTCTTAGAAACCTTCAATGAAACAACTTAATTAAGTCCTCACGTTTTTATCGTCATACTTCCCGAAATAAAAGGTCAAAACTCGACATTAATAATGGGTTTGCTCTTTTTTTTTAGCGAAACGACAAACGGCCTAACAATTCACTTTCAACGACTCGTCGGAAAGACGCGGAAATTCTTAAAAGTCCCTCCAAAACCTCTCCGTGATTAATGGGTCGCTCCGCTGCGGCAATTCCGAAAAATCTCATAAAAGAGCGAAAAGTCCTTAGTTTTGGATACGCCGCGGCGAAAAAAAGGGGCAATACCCATCTTTTACGACGCCGCGAAAAAGGCGATGGCGCACCGAGTCCCTTCCTTGTTTTCGTCTGCACATGAGGCTTACCTTTCATTAGCGGACCAATGCGAAAAGTGTACGATTAAATAAATAATACGTTTTTTCAGGGGGGGAAGGGAAGCTTTGGGAGAGCGAGCGCGTTCGTGCTTTGCAACAAAGAGAGAAGGGACTCTTCAAAAAGAAGAGAGGATTGGGCTCGTGCGGGATAATTCTCGGTTTAAAATCGCCTTATGTCAGTCATTGTCCTTCATGACTTTAAAAACCGGAATCTTTTTTTTATTTTTAGTATCCCTTTCGCTGCTTTGATGATGCTTTATTCGTTTTTTTTTTTTATTTACGTATTGATAAAGCAAAGCTATAGATTCTATTGTGCTAGAAATGAAATCTTGATTGTGCTCTGCTTAAAATTATTCTGAATACCATTGTATATTTTAAATAATTTATGTTTGCATTGAATTTGACGACATATAAAGGAATTATAAATCCAAGAAATGTAAAAATAAAATACTTATAAGTAATGATTAAAAAAATTTTAAATACTTCCCAGATTTTTTTGACTTTTTAAAGTGTCAATAAAAAAAATTATAAATTACAATAAAAATAAAATATTAAAAGCCATTTTATTGTTAATAAAATAGAAAATGTTAAATTTATTAAAATTTGAATAATTAGAAAGACATATTTAAGTAATGACGATATGAATATTTCCCGTATTTAATAATGTTTTTCATTTATAATTTCATAATTATTTTATTAATGCAAGAATAAAAGTTTCTAAAACGATCAACAAAAATAAAAATTACATTCACATAACATTCAACTGCCATGAAGTAAACAACACCAACAAATCCGCACGCGCCAATAGAAACTAGCTCACAGCCCACACCGCAACGTCATTAGCCTCTCAACGACGCCTATCCATTTCTAGTCGCGTGCTGCCGATTCCGAATAACGACAAGCTCGTCTACCCTTACCCGCAGCTCTAAAAAAATCTTACGAAAGAACCGTCCTTGCGCACGCGCCCCCCGTAAACAATACCCTGCTCTCCTTTTTTATCCGAACTAGACACTCGCCCTCAAAATCTACTATTTGCACAGAGAGAGAGAGGCAGTCTCGTCCTCAACTCCCTCCCCGCGCGCCCCAGCAAGAAAAGACTTCTCGCGTGCGACCGCAAGTAGCCAACGTTACAATGCGCAACAGGAAAACAGAGAGAGAGACACACACAGACGCGCAGTCGCTTTTTGTAAGCCTCGAGAGAAATCGACAAAGCCCTGGCTCTTTCACCGAGGGAGAAGCGAGGAAAAAAAGGCCGAGGCGCAGGTTGTTCCTCTCCGCGAGCTGCATTGTGCCTGTCGCTCTCCTCATTGTCCGAATCTCGCTTGGCGATTACGGTCCATCCGGCGCTCGCGCTTGGGCCCGTTGTAACGCATACCACCTCGGGGCTCTGTTATTCGGAAATTCCTGGAGGCCACGAATTAGTGTGAAAACGAGTGGCTGCTCTGTGTTCCGGAGCTCGAGCGCGCGTCGCCACGGTCTGCCGACCGCAGCACGCGACACCATATGCTCCCCTTGCGCGCACGCTCTCGCCTCTATATAGGCGTGTATGTATATGCAGAGCTGAGAGAGCGACCCCCGCGCGATATACTATATATAGCGGCACGCGAGGCTACTCTCTATGTGTATATGAGCATTCTTTTACGCCCGGAGAGAGTTCGAGAATGTTTGCGACTTTTACCCGGAGTTCAGGCTTTTAAGGTGCGATGAAAATGTTGACAGAGCTGGCTGAATTTCCGCTGGTGCGATGGCTGCGGTTTTGACTGGCGCGATGTTAACTATGCGGGCTGTTGCGAGATTGCGATGAATTTTTTATTTGCTTGGGGGTAGCTGCTTGGGTATTGGAATTTCGAGAGAAAATAAGATAATCATAACAGCTGTTTATTAGCTTGGAAAGATTTTTACATTTTGCAAAATGGAAGTGGAAAATGGATGGTGCGACTTTCCCAGGCGTCGTAAAGATCATTTATCAAATTCTACGTTCGAGTGCTATATATTTCAGCGGTGAATGCAGGTAGAGCCGAATTTCCTGGGTCAAAGAACAGGTAACCCGTTATTTAGAAGGAGATAATGCCCTTGCGCCCGGCATTAACCTAACGCTCGCGTATACACACCCTAAATTTCGGTGCCACTACTTTCGACTTTTCCTTCGGCAGCCCCTAACAAAACCCTCGAAATTGCTGGCAATTAGGTGCTCGTAATTCCTCCGTAATCACAGAGTTCTAAGTTCGATTCGCCGGGAGAAATTCGAGCTTGTAATTGGATAGCCAGTCCCTGTATGCAGTACCGTTAAGGGTTTACAAAAGTTTCGGCGCGAAGAGGAAAAATCATCATTATGTAGCCCCGCGCATTTTGTTCAAGCTTCGTAGTCCCGTTAATTTTTATACCGTTTAACCTGTCAATTTTCTTGAAATTGTCTAACTGTTTTTGTATTAAAAATATTTTTAATCTAGTCAAATACAGTCCCTGGCAGAAAATTTTCTATATTCTGGACAGAATTTTTGGTCAACAAACGTTAAATTAACTTATCTAGAAATACTGTTCAAAGTTGTTAGATAAGTATCATTTTAACATTTTTGGACCAGAAAATTTTCTAACATAGCTCATATATTTCTTGAAATGAAAACAGATACTTTTTTATGTATCCTAATCTGCAGTTTGTGAAAATGATACATCTATTGATTAGAAAAAATTCTTAAACTTTTCATAATCTTTTCACAAATATCAAAACTGTGTTTATGCAAAATTTTAGATTTCTGAATCCAATATATATTTTAGGAATAAGAACCAAATTTACTTTAACGTAATGAGTAAGGGGCAACTTAAGCAATTTAATAAACAATGATTGAAAAAAATTGTAATTTTAAGAATTACTAATTCATAATATAGAACTTAATTGTATTTTTTGATTTTCAAAAGTTGCAAACGTGCGTAAAGTAACACTGTACGCACTTTGGAAATTCTTAAATTCTGCAAATTAACACTCACTGTATCGAAGAAAAATTGATTCTCTTAACCGATTACCATCCTTGCTTCGATCGCACAGTAAACTCGCTTCCTGCAGGAATCAATTGTTTCGCACTTGTATCAATCACTACTATTAAAAATTCAAGAAAAACGAAATTGCACTACACAAATGTTATTATGATGCATAAATTTTTCAATTTGATATACTTCCGATCATTAATAATTTTAAAGACATCTAAAACCGTAGTTCGCTCATTAATTCATAAATTAGTAATAAATTACAGTTTTCCATACACAATACAGAAAAACCACTTAGCCACCCCTTATCAATCAATGCAACACAAAGACCCCACGATCCTTCTTTCACTCATCGCAACTCACATAAAAAACTAGAGAGCGCAACAAGCTCCCAAAGTGTCAGAATTCCGTGCAAAGTGAAAAAAAGGGACATCCCTTTAGCATCGCTCCCAGCTTTACACACTCATACAAAGACATGGGAAAAAAGCGTCCAACACCGCACGCTAAATAAGGGTCGCCGTGAGTGTCCGCGCTATACTTGTAAGGCAGCGTTACGTACTTAGGGGGAAGAGCTATAGAGAAAGAGCGGAGCGAGAGTTTATATGAGCCCCTTGGCGACTCGCGCCGGCCATTCCCTAATAGAAATGTAATCGCTCGTCTGAATAAATTATGCCTCGCCGCGAGTCCGGTGATCGAGGCAGAGGGAGCTCGGAATTATAAGGTCCTTAAAGGAGGATAGGAAACAATTCGGGCTCGAGGAGAAGGAAAATTTAATGCCTCGATATCGCTTTGGCTTAATCAATTTATTAGCCTCGCCCGCGGGGAGGAAATTTATGGAAGCCGGAGAAAAAATGGCCTCCTCGCCTCTTTCTCTCTCCCTGAATATTTCAAGCGAGCCGTCTGAATTATTGAGTCGACGAGTCAAGACTCCCGCCCGCGCTGTAAGCGACGCTGTTAATGGAATGCAAATAAATTAAGCGGAAGCCTATTTGTATCGGCGAGGCTGCTTTTTAACGCGCGAGAGCCTAAATAAAGTATCTTTGCCGGGTAAATCGGCGAAACGCTCAAATGTTTTAGTCAACGCCGCTGTATTTTGCGGGGGTTTATACGAAAGACGAGATGAGTAATTGCAAAGACGGAGGAGAGAGAGAGAGCGACGGATGAATTAATTTGTCCCGAGTGAATCATCAGTATATACTATTGAGAGGCTAAAATCACTCGATCACAATGGGAAACGGCTGAACCGCCGCGAATGCTAAAGTGACTTGCGCTTTGCGATCAACTACCTGTCTAATGGTTATTTCCGCCGGCCAAGAAGGGACGAGAAATTCAGGACTAAAGGAGAGCAAGCACGTAGATCGGAAAAGTAAAAAATCCGGCGCGACCGAATGATTAACATACTCCATTGTCAAAAGCGACCCTCGGTTGGCTGAATTGACGCAGAGGAAAACTGGCGTCTCAGCTTTGCGCAATAAACCGGAGGAGCATAATAAAGTGAAAGCGCGCACAAAACAGTGCGATGTTTGACAAGGCGGGGGCAGGGGTGTGCCTCGGCGTTGTTTATCAAAAGAGAGGGAAGTGTCCGCGCTTTGTCGGTCGACTTAGTCCCCGCGCACTGGCAGGGCTGTTTGCTTTGTAATCACGGAAATTCGCGCAAGCTTTCATTGATCCCGGCGGCGGTTGCCGGCGAGGGGTTGGCAAAGCGACCCTCCACGGCCATCTCTCTCCGTGTTTGCTCGCGGTAATCACGGAAACGAACGCGCCGCGTGCTCTCATGGAATTACCGCGCGAGTTAGGAGCCAATTGCTAGAGGGAATCGAGACGTATTACCGGACGATCTGCGGCAGTGCGCGTTATAATTAAGACTAAATATGCATGCGAGCTTATGGCGATTTTTGTTGCTGGTTATGGGTTCGTTATTATCAGAGCTGTGGATGTAAATTATTACACAAAGAGGATATTATGTATGCTGTACGTAGTTATAAATTAGGGATATAATTTTTTTTTAATTAAAAAAATTATTAATTGATAATAGAAATGGCTAAAAACGAAAAATAAAAAAGTAAAAAACACCAAAATGTTTCTCATTTGTACAAAGAATATTTCCATAAAAAATAATTTAGTTATTTCAACCAGAATCAATGAATCGACCAGTACGGTGTTTAGTAACATAAATCTAATTCTGAACGATAAATCGTCTAGCTTGATGGCTGAACTTCAAGCCTATCGAAATCCTTTAGCGGGCTTTGTTTTTTCGACTCCGAAGGACTCCTTTGCCCTTCTCGCTATAACGACGACTTGACGAGACTTTTTTTGTCGGGCAAAAGAAGAACAAAACTACAAGAGATTTATGTTCAGGTAAATATAACTTCTAAATAATATATATTTTTTAAAAATTTTGTTTAATAACACTTATTTATACGAGAAAGATATATTTAATAGAACAGATCAAAATATTTCATAAAATATTATAAAGAAATTTATGAAATTAGTTTGCAAATTAACATTGTTATTTACTGTAGAGTTTTCATACGTTGTATGATTTAAATAACTAAATAAATAATGGAAGTAAAGCATTTTAGAATGTTCAAAGAACCGAATTACAAAAATTGAAGTAATAATACAATAGAATTTCATAGATTATTTATTAAAAAGAGAAATTTTGTTTAATAAATCCTTCATTCTTTTATTTTTATAAATTCGTTAATTATTTATTATTTGTAATATATATAGAATGTATACAAAGTTCTGTAGATTATAGATTTTATACAGTTCATAACAAAATTTTATAAAATATTTCAAGAAAGAGTAAGTTTGATTATAAAGTGTAGATAGTCGAGCTTTAGTGCATTTCCTGTAATTATTTGTCTGAAAATAAATCGCATTCATTTTGTTTATCGTTAAGGTGTGAGGATTGTTTATCATAAACATAAAAATACGTACAGGCAAGCATAGTATGCGTGATATCATAAATAAATTCATAAATTGCATGTAATATTTTTTTGAGTGTTAGTCTTGTTTACCTCCAATTTGGAAAAATGATAATAACAGCTTCTTGAACTGTACTTTAAATTTACAAAATTCTGAAAACTACTCAAGTTGTAATACAGATAGCAACCATTACGCCCATAAATCACAAATCCAGCTTAAAAACCAAGATCGATCGCCGTAATTTTTCGACTTCCTGAAACATGAAAAAACCAAACAAGAAAAAATGAGACACGTACGTGCCCAGCGCTCTAAAATTGTCCCAATTCAATCCTCCCCTTGACCCATCAATCCCCCTCTTTATATCCCCAAACTCCGCGACACTCCGAAAAACTTGAAAAGCCGAAAGAAAAAAAGCCCAACGACTTTTTTTCCGTCACACGCACCGAGCACGAAATTTGCAAGGCAGATAAACCAGCCGCACTTTCCAGGGGGCGCGCGTGCAGAATCGTCGCGCCGCTCAATTATCGCATCCGGCAATCGGACATTACCACCCTCCGACATCTGTTCCGAACCCCCGCGCTCGCTCGGGCCAACATTTCCGCCCAAAAACTCGTAGGCTCTCGCATACCAAAGCTCGCGCTCTCTGGCCAAATTACGCGTATATCAGGAAGCTATTAGCCAGCCTACACACCATCGAGAATATTTTCGAGCTATAGAGAGCAGGATATATCTCGGCGCTCTTGCAGCGAGTGCGCTTATATCCCCGGGGCGAAAAAAAAAAACCTGCCACTCTATATGGAGGGAAGAGAGCCGAGGGGTGGCAAGGGGGCGGAGTTGTTGTGAGCCGCTGCCCTTGGCTCACCCCTGCGTATAACTAGCTGCGCTCGCGCGCGGCGGAAGACAAAGGAAGGCGCGCGCGCGCGCGCAAATCGCTGAAGCAGGGGATGAAAGCGAGGGACGAGGCGAGCCCGAAGGGAAAATAAGGGCAGCGTGTCTCTTCGGTGTTAGTCAACTTCCCGCTGTTTTATCGCCTACGAAGACTAGAGGCTAGGTATCGGGGGTGGGGGCGACTAGAGAGAGAGAGAGAGAGATTCGAAACGAGGAGTTCGATGTTCTTATCAACGCCATCTAGTAGGGGGATGCGTATGTACAGGGCTGCCCTTGAAACGATTGTCCTCGTAAAAGTGTCTTTGGTTGGAGCGGCGGGGAATTAAAGGGAGAACTTTTTTTATTAGCGCGGGGCTATTGTGCCGCCTCGGGCTGTGCTTCGGGGAGCGAAATTAAATATTGACGCGCGAATCATGAGAGTGCGAAGAGAAGCGAGCGGGACGAACCTCCGATGCCATGAGTAGCGGCCGTGATTAATTTATGTAATTGGGAAATTGGATTTTCCGTCATCCTGATGAATATGCTTAGCTTTGGAATAGTTTTATTTCTTTGCCTTCGCTGTATTTGAGTGTGTAGAATTTAAGTTACTATTTGAAATATAATACGTTTTCCGATAAATCAATAAAACCATATGAAACAATTTTTTCTTTTCAATGATTCAAACTATAATGTCAAATATTTATTAAAGAATATAAATTTTTAATATTCGCAATATCTTGTAAATCTGAATTTAAATTCATTTTTATCATTTGCTATTTGCATAATGTTGCCTCATTGAGACAATTCCGAGAACTAATTAGCAGGAAAAGTTACACTGGCTTATGCAGAAATTACAACAAAATTATGATTTTCTGCAAATTCTAGTATGATGTTCAATTGCTAATAAACAGTTCTAGGAAGCGACAGTAATTATTGCATATAAATTATTGATATTTTGGTAAATAAGTGATTTTAGAAATAAAAATAAATAAAATTATTTAGTTTATAACAACAGTTAGAGATATGAATTTTGTGTAATGGAGAAAAATGATAAAAAAATCTGTCATTACAGAAATGTTTCTCTTATTCATTTGAATATTTCTAATTGACTCGAATAACGCGGCTGAATAGAAAATTATTTCACAAACTGCGCGAGCCCAACGTTTCAGCCACATTAACGCTCAATTAAAAAGAAATTCATATACGCGTTTAAATTCCTGTTCGCGCGCCGTTTAATTAACGTAAATAATGACTCGTTCGCAAATTGAAACAATGAATAATTATCATAGCGAGAACAATTACGGGTGTCTCGCTTAGCTTGGGAGCGATAAAAAGCAAAAAGAATGAAAACGAAATCAGTACAACTGGAAATTTGATCAAGCCTCGCGCTCTCGGCCAAGAAATAAAACCATTCATTTTAGCAGCATATTCGCAACACGATATCTAATTGCCAGCGCTCGTTTAAACGCAAAGCGAGTCTCTGTCGGGGCCCTACTGCGAGCGCACAGTAGCAGCGCGCATGCAGCAGCCACCTCTTTCTCTTGTGTCACTCGAAACTTTAAACAAAACCAACCACCGTCGCTTGAATGGCTGTTTTCCCATTTCACGGTTCTCCGCTTACTGAACGCGCGCGCTCGCTCACTCGCACAGCCGCGCGCAACACACTAAATTACAAAGCGCGCGCGCGCGAGATCCGCGAACGAATGTATAACTATGAACTCGTTAACGTCTGTCTAAAGCGGCGAAGTTAATCACGCAATTACGCCGCGACATCAATTTCTCTCTCGTGCAAAACACGCGCTGCCATCGAGCCGCCTCCCCCTTCGCTTAACCTGTCCTCCGAGCCATCAAAATCCTATCAGCTTCTGGCATAATATTCGACTTTATCAGATAGGCATTGCTTGCCTGTAAAACGGTTAGTTGGGACAAAAGCCTTTAATGACATTATAGTTGTTTCATTGATGGGATTCTGCTTAAATTATTTTATCCCGAAAAATTTGTTTCGCTTATAATTAATGTCAAATTATTGGCTACAATGCAGTAGTATTCTTATTTTATGATAAATTATTCTGTATACTCAATTTAATTCATTTTAATTAATTTAGAATATTATATCACTAAATTTATGTCATCATACCAGTATTGGAAATATTATAACAGTTTTTTAATAAATCAATCTCTTCATACAAAATTATTTTTTTCATTTTATTTTGAAAAGGTTGAAAAATGATCTCTGACAAACCAAGATGTTTTCTCATATTAATTTTTATAATATTGATTTACCGTATTTTCGAGGCGTTTAATGATCCCCCTTACTACGGTATAATAATAATTGAAAATGTAGTATATAAATTAATATTAATTTTCTTATTTTCATGTTTTATTATTTTTCTAAATTATGATTAATCACCATAGCTCTATTTATAATATAACTTTAAAATCAGAAATAAAAATACCGCTGATGAAAGCTGCACTTATTAAAAGTCCAAGGGGTCCAATTTTTTCAGTTCACCTACATCCGCCGTTATTTAGGTAGCTGTCTTCTCACGTAGCGTATACATATACTTAATAAACTCGAGTAAAAAACTCTAACTTGAAAACTGGCTCTCGAGATGGCTCGACAACCGTTAAAAATATCGGAACTGGTATAGGGCAAACGAGTAAAAAAAACCGAAAAGAAAAAAAACGTGACCTGTTCGAGGCAAAAAGGCCCATCGTTGGGGGATTAAGGAGTGCTCGTGTAAAGAAGCGGAAGGGAAAATTTAGACGCATGGGAAAACGAAAAGAGGGATCCGGGGCACGTCTCCTTAGCCATATAGCGGTTATATATCCCCGTCAAGTGTCGTCGGTCGTTCTCGTGAAAACGATGACGACTACGTCGAGCGCACTGGATCAGTGGACTCTGTTATCAGCACGGAATCTCGGATGACTTCGCAGAAGATGAGCCAGAGTTGTGCAATGCTGAATGAGATAGAAATCGTAGAAATGGTGGCGATCTTTTGTTTTATGTCAACGGAGCGATTATATGCATTAAGATGTCAGAATTGTAAGAAAAGACGATTACATAATGAGTTTGTTTAATGAACTTTTTAGTACATACAAAGTTTATCAAACATTTTTGCCAAACAGTAATTATTTAGAAATACATATAAAACTATAGCTAAAATTTTAAAACGTTTCGCTAAGACATGATAAAAAATCATTTCGTAAATAAATTCAATCATTAAGATAAAAAGAGAAAACGATGCAAGCAAAACTCACCCAATGCTGTGTCGTGACGACTTCTTCCTCCGCGTTCTCCAGGTTCTGCTGCTGAACAGAGCAAAAAAAGCTCGCATTAATGCCGGCTAATAAGCGAAAGATCCATTCATGTCGCGCGCCGCGAGAAAAGGGATCAGGACGCGCGACAAAAGTGAAAACGCTCTCTTTCTCTCTCGGAGCGCAATACATACAAACAAGCGCGCGAGGTCCAGATCAGCGACTTTTGGGGAAGTCTTTTTGTCGGCCGTTATTTATTGTGCGGTGAAAGCACGTGGCAATTGCGCGAAACACGTGGCGCACGCACGCACGATTCCAGCCCTGGAGAGGGGAGGGGGGGGGGGTGCTTCGCGCACTCGTAATAACGATAATCACAATAATCGACGCTCGGCTCTCTCGACTCGCTGGTTAACGTCACTGCCATGCGCCTCCACAGAAATTCGAATCCGCTATAATTTAAATCGCAATTACTTGCGCCCATCGGACTCACCCCTGTGTGCGTGTATGCAAGCTCGCAGAGAGAGATAGAGAGAGAGAGTTACGAATGGGATTGCTGGGGCGCTCTGTAATTTATTTATTTTTCGCAAAAACGACGCTTTTTGTGCTTGACTAATCGCCGAGTGTATGCTCGCGGGGTTGGAATTAAGTGTTTTCGTCATTAGTGCGTTTAAGCGTAAGCGGAAGTAGTTTTTAAAGTAGGTTGTAATTTTGAAAGGGTTATTACAAAGACGAAAGTTGTTTATAAGGCGCTGGGGACTGAGGGGCTCGGAAAGTTTTGTAAGTTATCGAGTTTAAGTAATAATATATCTTTAAAAGTTGCTAAGAGCGTGTCGATTTTAAAATTTTAAATTTGGTTCGACTTTGCTAAGACTTTAAATGTTTAATAAATTTCAACTTACTTCCTTCTTCCTTTTTGTGTTGGCAGCTGCACCTAAAAAAAGAGACCAAATATTAAGTACTGACTGTGCAACTACAAGAAATTCTTATTATTAAGAAGTAACAACCGAAAATAAAACAGCGGCCTAAAATTAAACTTAATTATAAATAATTGACCGGACAGATAAAAAGTTCATGATCGAGATAAATATTCAGATATTGCAAAGAGAGTTAATTAAATGTTTAATGAAGTTATAAAGTTTCAGTAATGTTACAAAAAGTTAATATTTTAATTAAGATATTCAAGTTTTTCTTACAATTATTAGTACAGAAACTTAAATATAAATAACTGAAGATACATTTTCATGGGTTAAAAATAATTACACAAGTAAAGTTATGCAGTTACAAATAAAGTTTGAATTGTTCAAATTTTGCGTAATTTAAAATTCTTTCGTAAATTCAAACTACGCCTAGTTGATCCCTTGTCAATTACAAGTCAAAACCACAAAACTAGTTGGAACTAGTCAGCACCTCCATCCGGATTCGAACCGGCGAGGGTTGCTGTAGCTGCATTACATTACAGATCAATATTAACTTACGTATCTGAGATACGTATCCAATTCAGACTATACCCAACAAATTTGATTTGGCAAAATTAGATTCTCTCTTAATATTGAAAAATTATAAAAATTCATCTACAAAACTTATCAAAAGTAAAATCATAATAATTACTAACATTATTAGTAAGCCGACAATATACATTTAAGAACATAATGAAATATGATAACAATCAATATAGCCAGCCTCCAAATACCCACCAATCGTCAAACCAGCCCCGCAAATCCTCAAAAAAATACTCACCCTGCGTCGAATTCTGCAACCTCGGTCCACTTGCTCCAGCCGCGTCCGTCGTCGCAGGCGGCTGGCCCGTCGGGCCCGGCACCCGGCTTCCAAACGGAAAATACGGCGAGTCGGGTGGATAAGTGGTGCCCTCGACACTAGCCGTCGGCGGGCCACCACCGCCCCCGGGCGGACCACCCCCGCCTGGGCCGGCGCCGGGACCGCCGGCCGCGGGGCCGAACCCACTGCTACTGTACGTCTGAAACAGAGGCGAGCGATGAGTTATTATCGTCGGCGCGTTCGGTTTTATTCGATTGACGCGCGCCTGACGAAAGGAGGGTGATGTTAGGGACATGGGAACAAGCGAGAGTCGACGATCCCCGAGGGATGAGAGGCCGGTGAGAGAAGAACGCGTGGGAGATGCGTATATGTATATATACGCGGGGCTTCCGAGGGGGATGCAATGAAATTTAACTCGGCTGAAATGGATATTAGGAGCGGTTGATGATCGGGAGACGCGCCGAAGTGCTGCTGATGCTTCTTGTTTCATTATGATGATTGAAATTTTATCGTGGGATGTGACTCGATTATTACGCTAGTAAGAAACATATCGCGCAGCGGTCTGTGAATTGAGAAATGTAAAGCTAGCTATGACTGTTAACAGAAAATCAAGAGTATAGCTTTGCGCGGTTCAATCGAGACGCTCGCATACGTATCCGAGAATAGGTTGAAAAGCAATAGCACAGGGAGCGTAATCCGTTCCATTAGGAGCGCGTATATATATATCAGAGCGCTCTCGCAAAGAAACTTGCAAAATAAGTCCTCCCGCGCGCGTACACAGCGTAATAAATGCGAGTTATTCATTCAAGAAAAGAGACGAGAGAGAGAGAGAGAGAGAGAGCAGCGAGAGCGAGCGAGTGCAAGTGAAGTCTTTGAATTCCCGCAGATTTATTTCGGCCTTATGGTTTATTACTTTCTTTCGAGATATCCTGCGCTCATTCCGCGTATCGAACGGAATTCAGCGAAGCGAAAATCTCGATCCCAAGTATTTATAGTGCGAGAGGGAGAGAGATAGAGAGAAGGAAGGAGGTATAGAGAATGCACGGGATATACAGAAGAGTCGAGAGAGCGCTGGCCCACAGCCAGCTTCTTGACCGAGCGCGAAAACGAAACGCCGCTGCGCGCGTGCCGCGGATGAGCTTTCATTTCACGCTGTGTATCGTGGATTCGTACAAATTGGACTGATTGTATGCTTATCATTGTGCTTCTAAAGGTTTTTTAACGCGTGTGTCGCGAAAGTTATGTATTCGCTTTCGTTTTTTTGGCGCTATATGAGATTGAACAGGTAGTCATGAACAATATTGATTTCAACTAGTTTTAGCAAAGTATTTTGACGGTACTTTCAGTAGTTTATTGTTTTTTTTAGTTTTTAGTAGTTTTGAAAATAAGTAAAACAGTAGCTACCATCATGACATTTGTGTTTTATAATTTTAATATATTTAAAGTTGAAATTTACTTCGAGCAGGATTAAATTAAATCTCTGAAATATTTATTTTTCCCGAAAAAAGCACACAAGATGAGCGCTGAAAAACACGCGCAGTAAAAGTGACCTTAAACCCGCATGATTAAAATTATTAAATTTTTTTTATCTCTTAGACTTGCTGCATGTAATTTTATATGCACGGCCAACAGTCAACTTCAAAAACATAAGCAAATCGTAAAGATTAAAAATATATGATTTATTATACGTATTTCGATAAAAACGTAGCAAGTATATACAAGAAAAAAAGAAACAAGTCAAACTGACTCATCGATAAGAAACTTTTACCTTGTTCATTGCGTCATTTTCACGCTGCAATCGAAAACGATAAAACGAGCAGTAAACACGATTTCTTCGATTGATCAAATCACTGAAATTACAAAGCCAACCCCGGCGGATTTGCAGGAAAAAAAAATCATCAAACTCTACAAGTCTACTGCGAATTTATCGAGTCTACGAACCGATAGCTAAAGAATGGCAAGAGATTTATAATCATAGCCGAACTGCTTATTACCGTTTAATACTGTCAGTAATTATTCATTATATTCATGCCCCCTTCTCCCTCTCTCATTCTTTCTCTCTCCTTTCTTCGAGGACAAACGCAGCTATATAAGCGGCCATTACCTTTCGTTTTTCCTCTCGCGTGCATTATAACACCTCGAAAGGAAATTCATGAAGAATAGGCGCGAATACGCGTCAGTGATTTCTCGTTATTATATGAGCGCTGGGTATATCTAATCGGCAGTCGTCGAGCCGTGACCGATAAGCCATATTGATTTCCGTGCCGATTGATTGAAAGTCGGAGTTACCTCGTAACTCCCTTCCATCGCTATCTTGATGAACATTTTCCAGTGAAATATTATCACTTCTCTGCGCATCTTTCACGCCGTCACTAACTCTGTATTATCGGCCGCAGAAAGTATCTCTATGCTTTTGAAAATCTGAGTTATTGGTGAAGAGTATTATTGCTGAGTCTAATTATGGTTGGAAATTGCTTTTAGATAAATTTTTATTATACCGGAAAATGTCATTTTTAAGTTAATTTGTGTAGTTTATAGAATAGAATGTTTAGAATAGTGACATTTCAGTTTTTTTTTATTAAAACCGTATAAAGTATAACATCGATGTGTAGCTATATTATTAATAGTAATTACAATATTTAATACTTTTTGTTATCTATAAATCGATCGGCAGTCTGTTTATTCATATCTAATCAACAAAACGTTATTTACAAAAAGCTTTTTATCAGAACACATCTATCCTCAGTAAGTTTTTTATAAGGATTGACGACAAAGGTTAGTCAGCAATTTTTTGTTGTACAAATTATAAATTTATAATATTTATAAAAGAAGTATAAATTTAATTAAAAAGTTTTTATAAAAGCCATTTTAAATTCGTTGATACTTAAACTGAAATTTACATCACAAAACCTATTCATAGATATTTTCGTTAATTATCCATCTGTTTTATAATAAGAGAAGTATGAGCATTATTCTGTGTAAGCGTTATGACATGTGCAATAGTACGCAGGTGTTTTAGTAGAGAAACAGAGTTACTGTAATAAACAGTCTATTTAGCTTATGGTAAATGTCATTTACCTCATTACAATTTTCAAAAGCAAAATTACAGGAATTTATTTATGAAATGGTTACGTTTGAAATTATTTTATTTAAAAAATTATATTAAACATTGCTACCATCCCTGGTAGAATCTGATTCTATTTCCTAACTAGTTAATAGATATTTAACTTAGGCATAGGCTCGAAACAAGGTAGTTATACAGCTCGTTCTTAACCAGCGATGAAACGCTTTTTCACCCATTTCCTATAGCTATTTACTGGATTGCAGATTCTTAGACACTTACAAGCTATTAAGTATACAGAAAACTTGGTTACGTGAATTTTTGTAAATTTCGACACGTGTGTGTGAACGTCGATAGTATATTTCGTGAGACGTTTTT